>OZ002729.1:14794737-14889254 GCA_963924305.1 Polygonum maritimum
TCATGGTACATGAAAAAAACTTACTAAACCTTAATTACTAGTTTCCAATTCTTTTGCGTATAATGCACTTGATGAGTTTATTATGTGACAGTTCATGCTCGTTTCCATTAAGTTCATAGGCTTTGATGATAACTTTGTTCATGAAAACTTTATTGCATCATCTTATTACAATTCATAACCTTATACTTAGGGGTTCATGATTATGCACTCTTAGGTTCATGAAAATCTCATTAAACCTTGCTTTTGCATATGACAGGCTTGAAAAAAAGAAAGGATGTTGGCCAGACACGCCAAAGTCCTCGCCTCAAGAAAATGCTCAAGTTCAATTGTTGAATATGATTCATTTTGTTGGGTCTGAAAGTGCATTGTATTACACTTGTAGGTTCAATGTCCTCTATAAGTAAGATCAAAGCTGGCACGTTCAATTGTCCATAAAAACCCTTGAACGTCGGAAAACATGTAAATCATGTAAAAGAAAAGAGTAGGGCTCAATTGTATGTAGGTTCATGAAGTTTAATTTTTCGGTTCACAAATTTGAATCAATCGGTTCATGAGTTTGAATCATTTGGTTCATGAATGACAAAATGCTCATGTATGACAAAATGCAAAACTTTTGCAATCGAAAATGTGTTTGGTTCATTGTGTTTAACTTATTGGTTCATGAAACTTAATGAATTGGTGCATAAAACCAAAGGTGCGTTCAGCTTTCATGAAGTATCAATCAGTTCATAAACGACAGGTGTATGGTTCATAGGGTTCAACTTGTCGGTTCATGAACTTTAGTCATTCGGTTCATTTAATGTGAAACAGCATATAAGACGGCTTAATCCTCAAAAACACATAACAGCTACTTAAAAAAGAGAAGTATAGGGTTCATTATCTTCTACGCGATGGATCATGAATGTGAATCACTTGGTTCATGTATGACAAAACGCGAAAATTGTGTAAACACTTGGGAAAAATAAAAAAATACAATGATGAATCGTGGAACATAGAAGACAATTCAATTCCCATGACATGTGCGGATGTTATGACCATCTGTTTTCCCGCATTTGCCACATCGCCTTTTTCCTGCCGGACTTGATGACATTGCACTCTCTTTACCACCCAACATTCGCTTACCGGAACCCTTGTTCTTAGCTTGTTCGGGTTGGTGCACATGAATCTCGCTGGGTACACTAATACCGGCTAAGGACTCAACACTCTTAGCATAAGTGGAGAATGTGGGCATCACTATCGTTGTCATCATCACCCAATGGGGCTCCACTAATAGTACTTGTATCATTGTCATTTAATGAAAGTCCATCGGTACTAGCATCACCATCCGAATGAGAAATGTTAGGATGGCCGGAACTTGATGAACAACCTACAAAAGAAACGTAAAAGCTATGAGTGAAGCAACATGAAAACACACTCCAAATGGGCAAATACGGGTATTCTTTTGGTTCACAAAGAGTATCGGTATGGTTCATAAACTTTCAAGTAAAGGTTCATTGAAATCCATTGAACGGTTCATGTAAATTTAAGCACGTTGGTTGAGGCATTTTGTCGAACACATGGTAGGCAATCGGGCAAACGTACATAATCAGCTTCTATGGTCAATTGAAAACTTCAAAATCACTTTCTAATGCAATCAAATCATGTAAACACCAATCATACACCCAATCTTATGTCAAATTCACAAGTTCTCAGTTATCTTGCTCAAGGAAAACCTAAAACTAACAAAGCATAAATTCTCACTTTCAAAAATCCCAAATCGTTACTTATATCCATAGAAGCAATTGAACAAGAGCCAAAGGACGAAAATACAGTTGAAAAACAAACGAATTGTGTTGGAGAAGAGAGCCGAAGAGATCAATGAACAATTCACCAAAACAAACGCTTTGTGCGAGCGTAGAGAAACAAGGGGGAGATCGATGAACAGTACAACAGGGCAAAAAGACGAAAATGCCCTTCCCAGTTAAAAGCAAGGGGGAGCTGCGTGTTAAAATCAGTCCGTTGATTTGCTCAGATCTAACGGCCATAAGGTGTTCGTATTTTACACCGTATGAGCCGTTCTCACTTGATCGCGAATCATACATTCTAATATATCAAAAGTGCAATGCACCTTTAGTATTAGATCTCGGGCTCATAAAGCTATGATCTAACTATTAAGGAATCACCAAAAATGTAACGAGGCTCCGACTATTACTTGGGACAAGAAGGCCTTGTGATAGTGGTTCGTACCTTACAACTATGTGCACCATCTACAATTTCGCTTGGATGACCTTCGTAAGGGCAATGGTCATCTTATATCAAGTCAAACGAAAGTTGAGAATCTCCCCAAAGTATCAAGTTATATCAACTCAGCCGTTAGATAAAATCCTCAAAATGTTGCTCAATTCCGCTAAAATTTTTAAGGCATTCTCAAATGTACCCGAAGTCCTATTAATAACATTCATCAGTCCCTTCTTTGGAAGATATTAAGAGGTGAAAAAGAAAAACAAATGATTAGTGTTCATCTCAACAAAAGAAGTGACCATTCGTCACCTTAGCCTAATCATATTATATTTAGCACAATATGAAGATAGCAAGGCTAAAATGCACTACATGGAGAACCACTCATGGTAATGGTGATGGTGATGGTGTTGTTGATGAGTAATTTGCATTACTCATCACTAATATTAGCCTAAGTGATATATGACCACATTACAACTCAATCCTTGCTTGAACGTATCATCTAGAACATTAACAGTAGTACTAAGATAGCAAGGCTTGTCATCTTCATATTGGTCTTGTTAAAGCTTTAGTTATGTTGATGGATCACTTCTTTAGCTCTGTTGAGTTGAATTAAGAATTGATATTAGTTATCGAGATAAGATCTTTCTTTTTGAATTCATTACTAGTTTAAATATATTAAGCAGTAGACCTAATCAAACAAGGGCCAGAACCGATCCAAACAACTTTTTTGGTTCATCTATATATATATATATAGAGGCGCGCTCAGGAGAACTAGATATAGAGGAGTACTAGAGAGCCTTAATATTGATCGTTAGATCAAAACAAATCAATGGATGATAATGAGGGTCTATAATAAGGAAAATTGGGGTAGACCATCCTATAATTTCAAATTGAAACTAAATTTGGAAGTCCCTAAATTTAAGGATGTGTTAATTATTAATAATTAAAATAAAATAAGAGATAAATATGGAGGGTGAAATCTAATTGGTTATAATTTCAAATTCAAATTCAAAATTTAAATTTTAACCGGCAGATTTTTTTTAACGTGCTTTTCGATTTTAATAAGAACGTATGACAATTTGCATAAGTGTGTATAATGGTTTGCATAATAATACCTACATGATGATTTGAAAATTTATAGCGTCGTAGTTCTTCATTTTCATGCGCATAACGTTTGGTCATTAGTTGCATAATTACACATTAAGATGGCGATGAATAGGAAGATAATTTCTTATATAAACATTGCATAACTTAATATAATACATTGCATAAGAAAAAAATGAGGATACTTAGATCTCAAGTACATACTACAATGAATGTGAATAACTACGTTCATCTATTTGCATAAGTACACATAAATGGAAATAAATTGATCATTGTCATGGTCTTCAACCTCCACCTATCTATACATCTTTGATCGTGTCATTCTTGAATAACTGCATAAGAGAAACGAAAGTGCATGAGTAACAAGTTGCATAACAGTATAGGGGGTTGTCAAAAGTTTTTAGTCTATATTGCATAACATTACAAGGTATAATGCATAAGGTATAATGCATAAGAAATTAACATACTCAGTGTTACATAATATTACAAGGTATAATGCATAAAAAATTAACATACTTAATGTTGCATAATATTACAAGGTATAATGCATAAGAAATTAACATACTCAGTGTAGGGGGTTGTCAAAAGTTTACTAAACAAGTTGCATAACAGTATAGGGGGTTGTCAAAAGGCATGTACCCTGTAATAGTAAACTTGTTTAAACGTGTATTTATGTACCATTTAATAAGTTTACTAAACAAGTTGCATAACAGTATAGGGGGTTGTCAAAAGGCTTTAGTCTATATTGCATAATATTACAAGGTATATAATGCATAAGAAATTAACATACTCAGTGTTACATGATATTATAAGGTATAATGCATAAGAAATTAACCAAAAAACGTGTATTTATGTATCCTTTAATAAGTTTACTAAACAAGTTGCATAACAGTATAGGAGTTTGTCAAAAAAATTTAGTATGTATTGCATAATACTACAAGGTATATTGCATAAGAAATTAAAAGTAGTAGCATTGTAACTATTTTTTTCAAATATGTAACAAAACAGCCAATCAATGACCCAATTGGTTTTTCTTTTGAAGATAAGAAATTGTTATATATGAACAATCCCAATTTCAGTAACTAACATCTATGAACGAATTGCATGCATAAAAAAGATTACTCAATCAATTTTTAATAAGAAAACAAACTTCAGCAGACAGGATACTCAATGATCAAATTCAAATACAACATGACCAAAATCAAGATCGCACAACCAAAAATTTAAAGCCTAATTCCATTTTAGCATGCTCCATTTCCAAACCGACAACACAGCAAAACAGTCAACGAATTTGTAGAAAATCCAGAAATTGAAAAATTGGGAGACAGCGAGTGATAACCTGTTTGGCAAGAAGTTCTCTCTCGATGTTTCCGGAACCGAAGAAGGCGGAATCCAGAGCAAACAAACAATTTGCGACCACCTCAAGAGCGAAGAAGCCGGAATCTAGCGCCGGATCAGCGACCACCTTTGATGATGAAGGCTCCACCACCAGGACGGCCGGCTCCTCAGGCACGACGATCTTCGCCGGAGCCGGAGACGAAGGGACCGAAGACATGGATCTTCGCCGGAGACGAAGACGACGACCGGAGGCGGAGACGTCGTAGACCAAGAAGGCAAAACGGAGGGAAGTCGAAGCCGGAAGATGAGAACGGAATGGCCCTAAATCGCCCAACGATGCTCTGAAAAATCGCCCACCCTTGCTCTCGAGAATTAAAAGATATGAAATGATGGTTTTTGAGGAGAAAAAAGAAAAAGGAAAGTATCGAAAAGATATGATTTTTAGAGCGAGATTTGGGGATGTTACAACTAAAAAAGGAAAAAAAAATCAGCCAATTTCAAAATGGATCTGGTGCAACTCACCGTACAACCTCACCCATTTTAAGACTAATCCGTCCATCCATCTATCAATGATCTAATGGCAGAGATGTAGGCTCTTAGTACCCTATAACTCACTAGGTACTCTAGAGCGTTATTCTATATATATATATATATATAGAATAATGCTATATATATATAGAATAATGCTCTATATACTCTAGAGCATTATTCTATCTATATATTATATATATAGATAGAATAATGCTCTAGAGTACTAAGACCATTATAGTGTACTAGGAGCCGGATTTTTAACCATCCGATTAACAATAATAGACGGTTAGATTTAAAGAAAAATAAAAGGGAGTGTATTGTATAGATGTGAGATATAGGGGATAATTTAGAAATCCCGTTATAATTTTATTTTCCTTTTCAATTCTCTCAAATCCCCCTATCTAGCCCAAAATATCTCTTACTTTTTCTCTTCCCTTTTATACTCTAACTTCCCTCTGACTTTTCCTCCCAGACGCTATTTCGCCCGTCTCTAACCTTCTCCGGCGAGCCTTCCGGCGACCGCCTGTCGCTTTCTTCCTCCCGCCCCTCCCTGCCCGGATCCCCCTCCAGATTCGGCAGCCGGTACCGGCCCTTAACCCCCCCCCCCCCCAGTCGTCGCTCGCCTATCCTAGTCGTTTCGCCGACTCTATAGCCCCGCGCAATCTCACGTTGCTTCTAGGCCCACTTTTGGTCCGTATTGTCGGTTCTCGTGGTCCTTGGCGGTTCTGGCTGCCCAATCTCGTCGGTCCTAGTTGTCCCGTCGGCCCTCGAAGTTTGTGGTCGCCGTCGCCAGCAGAGCGAAAGCAGCGACGGAGGAGTGTCCCTGCTAGTCCAATCCGGGTGAGGCCGCCTTGTCCGACCGGCTGACCATTTCCACCAACGGTCCGTCCCGGTGTGGTTCCAGCCGCCCCGATCCCGATTTGCCCCTTTTTGGATTTTGCATTGTTTCCGGCGAAGATCGTCGTCTCCGGCTCCGGCGAACATGTCCGGGTGAAGATTGTCGTCTTCCTGGAACAATGGATAAATTGAGTTTGAGCTTGTGGACTACTGTTTTCTTATTGTTAGCTTTAAATAATACAAGATCAAATTTTAGCTAGTGCTAGCATGTTTGAATCCGTGTGGTACTGATGGATTGACTTATTATTATTCTTATTAATGCAGGAACCAAGCTTTTTGCAGTGGTGGAGATCAGGCAGCAATAGCCGATGAGGGCTCTCTTAATCTCTTAGATTTGCAGGTAATTATCAGTTTTAACGATTTGTGCAAGATAACCTGGTCTTCTTTTGATCATGATGTTTAAGTGGCTTTGTCTCTCTTCTAGGGGCAAATCCGTAGGCTTCCAAAACCAGTGATAGCAATAGTAGTCTCAAATTGTATTTTTTTTTTAATTATGCATTATACTTTTTAATATTATGCAATATAGACTAAAAACTTCTGACATACCCTATACTGTTATGCAACTTGTTTAGTAAAGCAAGAACAAACGTCGGTATGTTAATTTCTTATGTATTATACCTTATGCATTATATCTTGTAATATTATGCAATATAGACTAAAAACTTTTGACAGTCCCTTTCGACCAAAAAAAAAAAAACTTTTGACAGTCCCTTATACTGTTATGCAACTTGTTTAGTAAACTTATTAAATGATACATAAATACTCGTTTTTATGTTAATTTCTTATGCATTATACCATGTAATATTATGTAACACTGAGTATGTTAATTTCTTATGCATTATAACTTGTAATATTACGCAATATAGACTAAAAACTTTTGACAACCCCCTATACTATTATGCAACTTGTTTAGTAAACTTATTAAATGATACATAAATACACGGTTTTAGGTTAATTTCTTATGCATTATACCATGTAATATTTTGTAACACTGAGTATGCTAATTTCTTATGCATTATACCTTGTAATGTTATGTAACACTGGGTATGTTAATTTCTTATGCATTATACCTTATGCATTATACCTTGTAATGTTATGCAATATAGACTAAAAACTTTTGACAACCCCCTATACTGTTATGCAACTTGTTACTCATGCACTTTCGTTTCTGTTATGCAGTTATTCAAGAATGACACGATCAAAGATGTATAGATAGGCGGAGGTTGAAGATCATGACAATGATCAATTTATTTCCATTTATGTGTACTTATGCAAATAGATAAACGTAGTTATTCACATTCATTCTAGTATGTACTTGACATCTAAGTATCCTCATTTTTTTCTTATGCAATGTATTACATTAAGTTATGCAATGTTTATATAAGAAATTATCTTCCTATTTATCGCCATCTTAATGTGTAATTATGCAACTAATGACCAAACGTTTTGCACATGAAAATGAAGAACTACGACGCTATAAATTTTCAAATCAGCATATAGGTGTTATTATGCAAACCATTATACACACTTATGCAAATTGTCATACATTCTTATTAAAATCGGAAAGCACGTATTAAAAAAATCTGCCGGTTAAAAATTTAAATTTGAAATTAAAACCAATCAGATTTCACCCTCCATATTTATCTCTTATTTTATTATAATTATTAATAATTAACACATCCTTAAATTTAGGGACTTCCAAATTTAGTTTCAATTTGAAATTATATGATGGTCCACCTCAATTTTCCTTATTATAGACCCTCATTATCATCCATTGATTTGTTTTGATGTAACGATCAATATTAAGGCTCTCTAGTACTCCTTTATATCTAGTTCTCCTGAGCGCGCCTATATATGCGGGTCGAGCTTACTCTTGGTCCTTAGGGCCTAAAATCATGTCCATATACGCCAGCAAGGTCTAGCCGGATAGTCCACAAGCGGCCCGTTTTCTATAAGAAACTTATTATAATAAACCTAAGATGGATTGAATCATAATTATATTATAGCATGATTTTGGGTTGAATGTACTTCTTATAAAAATCATTGAACTATCTAATCTCGCTTCTATGAAAACAAGGAAACAGATTGACCCACTAAATATAGCAACCAAGTGATACAAAATAGACTTGTTCGACAAAACCGAAACGAAAATGGGAAGAAAAAGAAAATGGAAGAATAAATATTTTGGTCGAAGAAAGGGCTAATCCCTAAAAAGAGAGGTGGGCTAACCCGCCATGAGACGGGGGAGAGCCCAACTCGATCCCAACATCTTCAAGAAAAAATGGAGCCAACAAGTGGGTAAAAAATGAAATACAACCGAGCAGAAAAGTCGAAGCAATCCTTGCATGGGAGTTGGCGACGGTATTCATTTCCCTAAAGACATGCAAGACATAGACATTTCAATCCCGTGCGAGTAAGCCTTGGCACTCCAAGGCCAAGATAAAAGGAGGATGAGTATTGTTGGACGGTCTCAAAACATGGTTCATCACCAAAGACGAGTTGGACTCCAACCAAACTTCATGGTAGCTCGTATCGCACACCAACTTTAGACCGGCCGTAATGAATTCCCCAGAGCTCCGCCATCAAGCCACTAGCCCAAAAAGTCCCTCAAAACTTCTGCAACGGTGACATTACCGTTCCCATTCACCAAGTAGTAAGTATTGATTTTGATTTGGCCCTACGCGGGTATGTTCCAAATAAATAAAGACTTTTTATTTCTGATTGTTGACTTGTCTAGGTTCTTAGAATCCCACACCTTGTACTCTTTAGCTCTAGCCAAGACACATTCGGCAGCATTGTGTAAATCCCTCAGATTGCCAAAAAAGATCTTGTTTCTCCATCTTCAGGTCCACCAAATCGCCGTGTTGATGGTTGTCAACCATTCCACGCCATTCACAACCTGTCGCCGTGAGAGAAGATTGGAACACAACTAGGTTGTAAAGGGTAAACCAAAAAAGTCAAGTTATCAGGAATGGGTAAAGCGTGCCAAAAATTAATGATTTTGGAACAGTCTTTGGAAAGGTGAAGTAAGGTCTCCGAGCCATTGTTGCACTTTCATAGCGGGAATGAGTTGGAATTCTATAAATGACAGCATCTCCACTAGCAGTTCGTCAACCGATAGCCACACAAACACCCTAATATGCTCCTACGCTTTCAACTTACAGATATGCTTGAAGATAACATTGTCTTTCCATACCCCAAGATGAGCACACATAATCAAATTATAGGCTGAGGAGACGGTATAGTTCCCCTCAATAGAGTAGATATTAGGTTTCAAACCTTGAATACAGAGTAACCGGACTAGTTTGGGGGGAGACTGAGCAAAAGTGTTAATGAACTAAATTGCTCAGTACTGCAGAAATCCAAAAAATTAAATTTAGTACAACAAAAGTCCCAATTTCGGCTTGTTGCTGAATTTGAATGTCGTATTATCTCCTACAATCGAATTCAACCAAAAGGTTAGATTTTCATGGAGTTGAGGAGGAGAAGGGAATCTAGCTTCATCATCAATGGCGGTTTCGTAGGGTTTTATGTCCCATTTTTCATGAAATGTAGGGGAATAGATCAAATTCTTCGTTGCTCAGACACGTCGATGATCAATCGATGACTGCTGAAAGGGTGATGGAACATCCCATGGAGTGTATCATAAGAGAAAATGGCAATTGCCTCGGCCCTTTTCATGATGACATGCAACTCATCACATTGGATTTATGAATAGGCTTCCTCTTCTTAGAACATAAATACTGGTTTGTCATTTTATTTGGCTATCCCAATTAAAATTATAGTCATTTATTCTCTTTTCTACTAAGAACAATTTTTTTCTCCTTTCCGACCAAAAAAATTTTTTTTTTTCCTTTTTTTTTTTGTCTCTTATGTGACCCATATCAGTATCACCATGAAGACCAAAACTGCATTTTGGTCATTCTAATACCAAACATGCTTTCTTTTCTCCACTTTTTTTACACATATTTTTTTTATATTATGCCTTTTGTCCATGACAAAACATTGGTCTACCATTAGTCATAGTCATGATTTGTACATATATCATAAGCAAATGATCCGTTGGGATGTTTTCAGAATTCTGGACATTTCAGGTAAGTACTTGGGCACATCCATCCTTCTAAATTTTTATGTTCCTTGGCATAGGATAAGAATTCTGTTTGGGACATCCATCTTTTTGTGTTTTTTTTTTTCCTACTTACACATTTGGAGGTAGCTTATAATGTTGTTGCCTTGTTTCATGCAGGGCAAATTTGAGTACCATTTTCAGAGTCCAGAAATCGGAGGTTTGGTAGAACATGCCAGCAGATTTATTGGTAACAAAAATGTGGCATCTCCTCGGTTGATCCCATTTTTTGTTTAAGTTCATCCATTTAAAAACTGTAGTGTATAACATATAAAGATATAGGACAGGATTTTTCATGTAGCTTGAAACTTTTATTTAAATTGAACTAAAAAAAGAAAGTAGTCAATACATTTATATACTATATATGGTTTCAGAAAACTGAACAATTAGAGCATTGTTTGACAGTCCTTGCATTATTCTCATCAAGGTAAATAAGGTGTTGTAGTTGTCCTTCTCTCAAGGGTGGTGGAGGTGGTGCTTTTGGGTGTAAATGTAGTCCAAATGAGCCTCCTCTGCCATCTCCCTTCTACTCATAATGCATTCTTCATCTTCGTTGTTGCACTCCTCCTCTGTTTCCATCCCCATCAGCTGAACCAATTACAGGTTCAATCAAACCCCAACAAACCCAGTAAAGTCAGTTTAGTGAAGAAAGTTAAATACCCATTACAGAACACTCACCTTGGAGAAATCCTCCTCTTTGACTAGGTTAATCTCATTAGCCTTCACCCTCTCATCACCTGTGCACGATGCAAGGTAATTAACTCTCAGAATTTATTTGCCTAAATCGAACGAAAGAAGACGAAAAGAAAAAGCAGGGCTTACCTCCTCCATTTGTACCCTTTTCAGATTTGGGTGCAAAGAGTGCATTCCCAGATGAAGCAGAGGTAAAAACAAGCAGAAGGATGACGAAGGCGAAAACGGGGAGACTATAATGGTTGCTTGCTCTTCCCTTCATTATCTTCATTTGAGAGTGAGAGCGAGATAGAGTTTGAGGGTAATTCATTTTGAAGAATGGAGATGATGCATATATATGCATACATACAAGCTACTGATGGTGATAAACAAGATGGGATCAGTATGGGCAGGTATGGACACTTGGAAAATTGTACCAAACAAGGCCTTGACCAGTTGCCTCTGCCTTTTGCAGTTACAGAAAATGGGTGTCCATTTGAAATTACCCTTTTGGGAATTTCTTGCCCTTTTATAAAATGGAATCTGTGTAAGGTTAGGAAAAAAACAACTTATGCATGCTTTCCTTGTGCCTGCTCAGCCCACTTATATATAGTGAGTCTAGTGACGTGTTTGACATAATAGGATGATTAGTTCAGTTAACTTATCATAAAGCCTAAGCTTACCATGTACTATTAAGCCAACAATGACTTTATACACCGCAATATATTGCTACCAAACTTGTAAGGGCAGGTGAGTGTTTGTACAAGAAGAAAGAACCAAGCATTCGAAACTTGCAAGTTATGACTTATGAGCCAATAAATGAATTACCAAAACACGACCCAGGTCCACAAAGTCTCAACTGTGCAAGAGTGACTGAGTGAGAGAAACCTACACAACTCTCAACAGCGGGAAAGCTGACACACACAACAAGACTGTGTGTGACGATGCATTGCAATTTGCAAGTAAAACAAGAAAGAGCGAGCAAACGCCCCACACGTTTCTTCTTAGGGTGGTTCTCGTTTCAACCAAAATTCTAGAACCTCCCTTTTTAAGTATTAAATTATTTATAAACTTCTAGTATAGATTTTTTTTCCTATCCAAATAACGTGATTTGATCGAGTTTGTCAAAATAGTTATAAAGCAAATATTTATAAATATTTCAGAATTCAAAGTTGAGTAATTAGATGAAAAAATAAGATAGCAAATATTAAATATACAATTGCAAAAAAAAAGTTAATATATTAGTATGGAATATATTTCTTTCATTGAGTATTATAGAAGATAATTGAAAAAAACATTGAAAAGATAGAGGAAAGAGGGAATTAAGTAGTTACTTTTCTAACAAAGACTTGGTAGATAGTTATGTTTGTTATTATATAATATAATGAAAAAAACACAGGTTGTCTTGAGAATGATCGAGTCATATGGCTCATTTTTTTCATTAAAACATTGCTTCACATATCATAACTATATACTAAAGCGGAGGTTAAAAATAATATTTAGCACGACACGTGTCAATTTCTCATTAGACTATATCACTGATAGACACATGTTAGGTAGTGTTTTAGAGCATGTTTAGTTACGATTTTTATGGTTTTTGGTTTAGTTTTAGTTAGTTTTGCTAGTTTTGTTAGTTTGTAGAAACATTCGGATATCTACACTTTGTTGTGGTTTTTGATGGTAGATGTGAAGACAACAAGTGTAGAAGAGGTGAATCCAAAGCATTGGAGGAGGCAAGAAGGGAACCAATCCATGAGATTAGCCCCAAGAGGTGATAGGAAAAGAACACTTGGGTTCGGATTATGTATTGGAGTTGTTGTTTCGACACCTCTTGCTAGCAAGGGCTAGATTTGGAGCTACAATGATTGGATGGAGCTGATTTTGGTGTCAATCGAAAGCTAACTTGAAGAGCAATAGTTCTTCTTTTTACTCCGAGTCTAAATTCCAACTCGAAGTGTGTCAAAACAACCTCTGAAGTGTCACTTGACGGCCAGTGTTAGAAACTCGGGATGAAGCAGCGAAAACTCGGGCAAGTTTTGGAGGAACATCCCGAGTTTTGGTACCTGAGTCTCGGCCTTAGAAACTCGGGGTGTATAGTGAAAACTCAGGCGAGTTTCTAGGTGTTACCCCGAGTTTTCGCCCGTGTCAGCTTGAAGCGAGATTTTTGTACAGGCCTTTGGGCTTTTGGGTTGAAACATCTTTTAGGTACGTAGTATTTTTAGAAACTCTCAGATAGATAGTTAGATATTATTTTCTATGTTTTATTATCTCTTTATTCTTGACTTTGGAATTATTGTTGGAGCTTTGAGAAGAAGAAACTTCTTTGGAGAACTTGTAAGCTTTTCAATGTCTTTCAACTACTAAACCTCTTTTGCTTGATTAGTTAATTAAAATTGTGAACGAAGTATTATTGTGAGGTTTGATTGTTCTTAATTTCCCTTGACTAGATTGTTTCCTATGTGCTTAATTGCTTAATTTCAGCATAGGATTTTATTAGCTTGATCACCTAATATGATTTCTAAGGTGAATTACAACTAGGTCTTTCTAATTACCGGTCGGTTTTAATTATATCAAAAGTAGAACCTTGAATCAATCTAGGACTGGTAGGACTGGTTGATTAGAGAAGAGAATTCAATTGCATGTTATTTGGATGTCTGGTTGCTCTGAATGCATGTTTCTATTGACTTGGATCTTAATGTTGTTGTCAAGTTGAATCTAGGAGGTCTCCTAGGTTATTTGATAATTTGGGTTGTTAGTACCGGCCGGGATAATAACTAGAATTGAAGTAAGATTAATAATGCCATGAAGTTGGGTTATTAACATTCCGCAATAGATTAGTCAAGGTAAAAAGAGAATTTTGATAATCAGGGATCAATAATCAAGTTCGCAATGGATATTAACTAGTTGAGCATACTTCTCCCATATTTTACAAATCATGTTTGTTTTGCATTCTTTAGTAGTTTAGTTCTTAGAATAATTTCAAAAAATCCCCTTTTTACTCTGAGTAGCGTAACAATAAACACTGAAACCTGAGTCTCTGTGGGAATGAACCTTACTTCCCTTCTACATTACTAGTTGGGTTGTTTGGATTATTTTGATCGGTATTAGGGCGACTAAAATACCGCTTATCAAATTGGCGCCGTTGCCGGGGACTTGGCTCTTTTCTTGTGTTTATTGTTTTGTTACTCTTGTGTGGGCCTAGCTTAAGGTCCACACCCGTGTTACTAATCTATGGCTTTATTCGAATGTAAACAGTTTCAGGATGAGCAATTTCACTGGCACTTCATTAGATTCCAAGATTATATGGATGAACTTGGTGCTCCGGGACTTCATGTTGATATTAAAAGCTTTTGCATGGGCATTATTGAGGGTATGAATCATGAAACTCTAGAGTTGGCCGAATACATGAGCAATGGACGAATTCTATGTATGAAACCTATGGAGTGCTGGAATTTTCTTTGTTATATGGGCCATCAGTGTTTATTGGTCGAATCATCTTCATCAATACTCCAACCGGATGAGGCTTTTGACATTTCAAGAGCCCTTGAATTAGATACTCAAATGCACGTGGAGGAGCAATTCCCTACACATGAGTTGGGTAAAGATGGTGACTTTGATGTTCCATGTGATGCTACTCATCTCGAGGAGACCATAGATGAGCCTTGTGGAGTTTATATTGCTAAAGAAGAGGCCACCGAACTCAATGAGCCGATTGCATTCCTTCCTATCGCTTATTACCCCGAAGAACCAAGAATCTAGGAATTTCTTAGAGTTCATCTTGGAAGAAAGTGGTAATACTGGTAAAAGCTTTGATCCATTTAGTAATTATTTTGAAAAGCCACCACTTTTACTATTTTGGTTTGAGCATATGTCATGTCATGAAGATTAGTCACACAAGTTTGACAAGTTGAAACGGTGTTTGAATGGTATGTTAAGTAGTTTCACTTTATGCTTATGTTACTTATGTTTTTGGGAGATGTGTTCACAGAGTTTTGATAGATTATTAAGGGCATTGGCAATGTCTGAGCCTATGAAATTGTGCTATCGTCAAGCTAAAGACGTAAAATAAGCGCTTCTTGGGAGGCAATCCAAGTGATTATGATAATTGTTTTGATTCTTAGTATTAATTTAGTGTAGTTTTGTTTTTGTTTGCTTTTTAGTTTTGTTTCTAGTTCGCCCGGCGTACAAGTCTCATAACTCGGGTTGCACATGCCATAGCTCGGCCGCCGAGTGCTTCTCACCACCACCTCAGGATCCGGATTAGTAAATGACTTGGTTAGTTTTTCTTTTCTCTTTACTTTTACTTTACATTGGGGGACAATGTAAAATTTAAGCATGGGGGAAGGGATTTCTTGCTTAGTCTTAAATTGCATTCATATAGTTGCATTTGCATGTTTGATTTCTTGTTTTGTATTGATTAAAATTTTGAAAAAATCATAAAAAATTTGAAAAATTAAATCACAAAAATATTGCCTTTTAGGATCCAAATTTCTCTACTTGACCACTTGTTCTACTAAGTTAAGAGTATTTTCTAATCCATGACTTGCTTGTTGGTTGAAGTTTATTTGGATTGAAACATGATTCTTTAAGTTATTAATCTTGATTATAGGATTGAGCATGCATAAGAAGTTGAAATTTTAAATTGTTTATGAAATTCTAGACTTATATCCCTTGTGAGATTATTTTGAGCCTTTATTGCACATTTGCATCTTTTTCTTGAGTGTATCACTTTGATTGCTAGCTCTAGAACTTGCGTTTAGAATCTTTTTCAAGATTACATTATATGATTTAAATGCATGACATTAAAATGATTGAGACATGTTCATTAGCTAATATTATCCTTATCTACCTTGCAGTATTCCTTGATTTGATAGCCCCTATTTTTGAGCCTATTAGCCTTATTTTGTAGCTCCACAAAAATAATTCCTAGCCGATGTAAGCTTGACCCATCCGGGAATTAGGATTTAGCTAGAGTTGTTCTTTGTGGTATTATGGGGAAGGTTTGAAAAGAAAGAAAAGGAAGAGTGCTGAGTTTGAAAAGAAAGAAAAAGATAAGGAGTTGAAAAAGAAAAAAAAGAAAAAAAGAAAGAGAAGAAAGAAGTATAGTGAGCAGAAATGTCGAAAGAAAAGTGAGAGAAAGAGGTGAAATAAGTTGGCGCAATTATAAAGTTAATAGTGTTTTTTTTGTAATTTGGGTTTGTACACTAGTTCCCAGATTTTTAGCACCACAAGACCAAATATTTCCTTACCTTCTTGTTTATACCTTTGGCCCCATTACAACCCTTAAAAAGTCCTCATGATTGTTGTTGTGTTTTTAAGCATTCATAGTGGAGATTTAGAACACGGATGTAAGCCTATGGTAGTCTAGCTTTCAAAGTTGATGTTGAGTGAAACACATATCCCTTAAACACTTGAGTAGAGTGCAAAACACATTACTTTGGTGAGGTCTAGAATGGATGAATGATTTGATTTTGAAAGCTTCTATTCCATGTGTGCAATGATGTCTTGGTCAAGGTTTAACTTGATTAATGATGTGTGGATTGATATTGAGATGGATGCTTGACTTGCTAGTTGTGGTGTGACTTTGATTTTATTTATTGCTTGAGAACAAGCAAGGTTCAAGCATGGGGGAATTTGATAGACACATGTTAGGTAGTGTTTTAGACCCTGTTTAGTTAGGATTTTTATGGTTTTTTGGTTTAGTGTTAGTTAGTTTTGCTAGTTTTGTTAGTTTGTAGAAAGATTCGGATATCTACACTTTGTTGTGGTTTTTGATGGTAGATGTGAAGACAACAAGTGTAGAGGAAGTGAAGCCAAAGCATTGGAGGAGGCAAGAAGGGAACCAAGCCATGAGATTAGTCCCACGAGGTGATGGGATAAGTACACTTGGGTCAGGACTATGTGCTGTTTCGACACCTCTTTCTTGCAAGGGCTGGATCTGGAGCTACAATGATCGGATGGAGCTATTTTGGTGTCATTGGAAAGCTAATTCGAAGAGCAACAATTCTTCTTTTTACTCAAAGTCCAAATTCCAACTCGAAGTGTGTCAAAACAGCATCAGAAGTGTCACTTGACGGCCAGTGTTAGAAACTCGGGATGAGGCAGTGAAAACTCGGGTGAGTTTTGGAGGAACATCCCGAGTTTTGGTATCTGAGTCTAGGCCTTAGAAACTCGGGGTGTGTAGTGAAAACTCGGGCGAGTTTCTAGGTGTTACCCCGAGTTTTCGCCTGTGTCAGCTTGAAGCGAGATTTTTGTACGGGCCTTTGGGCTTTTGGGTTGAAACATCTTTTAGGTAGTATGTTTAGAAACTCTCGGATAGATAGTTAGATATTATTTTCTAGGTTTTATTATCTCTTTATTCTTGACTTTGGAATTATTGTTGGAGCTTTGAGAAGAAGAAACTTCTTTGGAGAACTTGTAAGCTTTTCAATGTCTTTGAACAACTAAACCTCTTTTGCTTGATTAGTTAATTGAAATTGTGAACGAAGTATTATTGTGAGGTTTGATTGTTCTTAATTTCCCTTGACTAGATTGTTTCCTCTGTGCTTAATTTCAGCATAGGATTTTAATAGCTTGATCAACTAATATGATTTCTAGGGTGAATTACATGCAACTAGGTCTTTCTAATTACCGGTCAGTGTTAATTAGATCACAAGTAGAACCTTTAATCAATCTAGGACTGGTAGGACTGGTTTATTAGAGAAGAGAATTCAATTGCATGTTATTTGGATGTCTGGTTGCTCTGAATGCATGTTTCTATTGATACTTAGATCTTAATGCTGTTGTGAAGTTGAATCTAGGAGGTCTCCTAGGTTATTTGATAATTAGGGTTGTTAGTACCGGCCGGGCTAATAACTAGAATTGAAGTAAGATTAATAATGCCATGAAGTTGGGTTATAAACATTCCGCAATATATTAGTCAAGGTAAAAAGAGAATTTTGATAATCAAGAATCAATAATCAAGTTTGCAATGAATATTAACTAGTTGAGCATACTTCTCCCATATTTTACAAATCATGTTTGTTTTGCATTCTTTAGTAGTTCAGTTCTTAGAATAATTTCAAAAAATCCCCTTTTTACTTTGAGTAGCGTAACAATAAACACTGAAACCTGAGTCTTTGTGGGATCGACCCTTACTTCCCTACTACATTACTAGTTGGGTTGTTTGGATTTTTTTGATCGGTATTAGGGCGACTAAAATACCGCTTATCAATCACTCATCTTTAATAAAACAATTAATTTGTTTAATTGCTTGAAATTTCATTATAGACCCCACATTAAATTGTACGCATAATAAATCTATCTAAATCTTAAAAAAATCTATCCAAAGTTGTACACATGATGAAAATCCACTCTTTATAATTTTCAATAGATTTATTTTTATTTAGTTATATTTTTAACCTAGAATCTATCTATTACCTTCTGTATCATATCCTTTCCTTATACAATAATATTCGATTAAAAATATATATTATAACATAAATACTATATCACTAAAAAAATCCCCTCCCATTAGAAACAAACTAAATAAACTAATACAAGATTTTATATCAGACTATTATTTTGAATAACTTTATATAAAATTTAAATTTTGATTTTATTTAAATCAAATTCGTGTCTTCAAGGCACGACATTAATACTAGTTATATATAAAACAATTACCCAAAATAAACTTTTGTTTTACGCGTTAAAACTACTAAAATAAAAAATAACTTGTGTTGATGTTATAAATCGAGTTCGGAATTCAATGTTCTAATCTCAAAATCTGATCAACATCAAGGCGTTTTTGGTGCAACTGTAACATAGTTTAACTACTGTATATTTTCATGTGCAACTGTAATATACAACTGTAAGTACTAGTGATGGAACCGGCCAGGCTGGGCAGGGCTGGGCCGGGCCGCCACCGGGCTGGGCCAAGGAACCGTGGCCCAAGCCCGGCCCGGTAAATTACCGGGCTGGTACGGGCTGTGCCACGGGCTGGACCGGACCGACCCACCCAGGCCCGTGCCGGTTTTACCGGGCTAGGAGCGGGCTGCGGGCCGGGCCGGGCTGGGAGTGGGCTGCGGGCCGGGTTGGGTTGAACATTATATACTATAACTTTTTATTAATTATATTACTATATACTTAAATAATATACAATATACTTATAAAAAAATGAATATGCACCCTATACTTACATTATATACTATAATTTTTTTGGATGAACATTATATACTATAATACTATTGCAAAAATATAGTATATATACTTTAAAAAAAATGAATATGCACCGGGCCGCGACGGGCTTGGCCGGGCCGGGATGAGTACGTTGGGCCGGGCTGGGCTGGAAAAGTCCGGCCCGGGCCCAGCCCATGGCCCACCCGGGCTTGGCCTATCTGGCCCGCGGGCTGACCGGGCCAGGCTTTTTGGGCCCATGACGCCGGGTCGGGCTGGGCCGGCCCGCACCGTTGGCCATCACTAACTGTAACAAAGGTAAATTCCACAAGGGGACTCCAAGATTTTACAAATTTCACGTGGTACACAAACTATTCTGGAATTCCACATGGTCATCGATTTCGAGGTTTTGCACATTCCGTGTGGGAGCCTCAGATGTTAAAAGTATTTAAAATGTGATAACATTATTTGGTTAGTTGAATAAACGCTCCATCATTTTTAGTTTTTTAAAACTATCTATTTTGTAAAAGTTATTAATAACAAGCATCAATTAATAGTTAATAGTAAATACACATATTTTTATTAAGTTATTTTTATAACTTGAAAAAATACCTAATATTATATGTATATGTAAGAAAATAGTATAAACTTTAATTTCTTACATATATATTTCACGACAAATATATTATTATTTTAATAAATCCTTGTTATTTTCATTTTGAAATAAAATAAATGATGGAAATAAAATATAAACATTTTATAAATATTACAAGTATGTATTTTTTAGAGAAATAAAAATGGTGGAAAACATTTTGAAATTACAAGTGATTTTCATAATTTAAAACGATATTATTTTACCATACAAATTGAGAATATGTCGTTTCATGATAAACAATTTGTATAACTTATGAGATTTTTTTATAAAAAATGGGTTCTTTTTTATTTAAACAAAATAATGTCGCTAAATATTGAATATTTTAATAATTTATAATTCCTTGCGGCTACCATGCAAAATGTGCAAAACCTCAAGGTTAACATGAGGAGTTCCGAAAAGGCTTGTGTACCATGTTGAATTCGCAAAACATTAGGGTCACCATGTGAAATTTACAAAGTTAAACTATTATACCATAAAATGTCGGTAATCAAGAATTTAATGACATTGAAATTAAACTTTTGTCATGCTGTTTAGATAGTTTAGAAGAGAGGTGGAGAAAGGTAAAAGAAGTTAAAAATGGAATGTAAAAAGTGGGGATTTAATTATAAGATGAGTTAAGAGAAGCGAGGAAGAGAAGCTAAAAAGAATTGAAAAATAGAGTAGCAAAATTAAAGTGGGGGTTGATGGAAGACCAACTAAAAAGTAAATTTAATTGATTAAATACGGTAGAATTAAGTGACAGATGACCTAATTATTTGGGGTGGGTCCGAGGATCGCCGTAGAATTCACCTTGTGGTCTGGGACTCTGGGAGGAGTTATATCTCTCGAAGAACTATGGTGGTCTTAGTTTGAGATGCATGAAAAACGTCAATTTAGCCTAAATTGGTGGCTGGGGTGGCGTTTTCTTGCAGAGAATTGCAAGCTGTGGGTTGACGTTGTGAAGTCCAAATACATTCGTCCTTCTTATGCCGACCGTACCCACCCTTCTTATGTTTGGAAGAGCTTGAAAAAGGGTATCAATCGTGTGGTTATCCCGGGGTCGAGATGGTGTGTAAGGGGTGGTCTCGAAACCCGGTTTTGACATGATAATTGGCTTCTTGATCGTCCCCGTTTTGATATTTCGCTTGATCTAACGTATGGGGCTGCTAGCCAACAATCTGTACGGGAGTTTTGGATTCCTGATGTAGGGTGGGATTGGGTGCTTTGAGTCACAAGCTACCTGCCAACACCTTAATTTGTCTTGTAGCTATTGTCGTTGATAAGAGTGCCTCAAAACCGGATGTTTTGAGTTGACATCATTCCCCTTCTTGTGTTTACTCGGTCAAATCAACCTTTTCTATGCTAACTGGTCATCGTTCCTATGTCTGCTGATCCTAGTGTCTTTTGTTCGGTGTGGAGGCTACATCTTCCTGAACGTTAGAAATTATTCCTTTGGCAAGTCTTGATGGGCGTGATCTTAACTAACCAAGAGCGGGTGAGGCGACACTTAGCCAATGATGCCCTTTTCTCGAAGTGTGCAAATGAGGAGGAGTCGTTGATTCATCTGCTGTGGGATTGTGAGTTCGAACTTCTAGAAGCAATTGTAATATACATTCATTCACAATTACTTGATCCAATTTTTCGTAGATGTTATCAATTTTTGTTTTGTTTTTCCTCCAAGTGAACTTATTCCATGTGGTAGGTATGTCACGTAGGTCACATATGTCTTTTAAATTACGAAGTCGTTCCTTGGATTTCATTTAAGTCGCCTATGATAATCATGGGGATGTCGATTTCAAGTACACAGTTTGTAAACTCTGCCCAAAAACTATCATTCTGAGTTTCGGTTGGTGGGGCATACATAAAACACACCGCAATTACCAACCCTGTTAGTAGATTAATGTGTTTCATAACGATCTATCTCAATTTGTGGATTAGAATTTCTACGTGTTCATGGGTGACTGGTGTTCTTTCAACATTACACATATGCCTTCGGCTCTACCTACAGTTGGGGACCATGCTATATTGTCAAACCCTGCGCGTCTCCATACTTGGTCGCTTGGCAACTTGTTCGTTTTTGTCGCTACAATAGCCATAATTAGGATATGCTCAATGTTACAAAACGAATTGATCTTTGGACAAAAAGATTTCCTTCCCATTCCTCTGCTATTTCATAAAGCAACTTTCGTCTGATGAGTTGGTTACAATATGTGCTCATTATGTCACACCCTTTTCTTGTTTGTTTCCACAAATTTCTTTTTATAAAACTCTTATGAGATTCTCCTAACGAGGGGTGACAAGATGGCTTTCTTCTAAGTTATTCGGGAATATTGAATGAGAAATCAATCCATTCTAGTAGCTTTCACTCACGAATTTAGTATGACAATTAATTTTTTGGGTATTCTCCTAATACAAAATTGATTTGATCTCAGCATGAAATGCAACAATTAACACGAGTGCACTTACAATACACATAATTCCATTTTTAATACAAAGGATAAACTCACTACAACAGCTTATTACACCAACGAACCAACAATCTTTAAGTCTTGTGTTTCTTGCATACTTGATACACAACAACACCATGTAAATTTTTTTATATATATTTAAATGGTAAGGGGGTTGTTTGAATAATTTTTACAATCCTAGTATATTCAAATTTAGATCTGGGTACGTAACTCCTTTTAAAACAAATTAAAGACTCATTTTGAAATATAGATATTATGACTTAGTCCAATAAAAAAAGAAAATAAGTTTTATCAATTACCTATTACCCATACACACCTTAGCAATTAAATAATACGGAGTAGTAAAAATAATTGTGTTTTTCTACAAACTTTTTGGGAAAATCACGTGATGATTTTTGTAGTTAATCTTCATAAGGAAGAATAAGTACTTGAATTTATTTGGAACCGAAGAAATCAATGTGTTTTATTTATGGTAAGGAGAACCCTATATATAGACTTTACATGGAAGATTATTTATGTGATAATTTCTGTACTTTTTTGGGTAATAATCTATCTATTTATATCGAATATTATATACAAATAATATTAATAATAAATAACTAAAACATTTTGACCACAATTGCCTTTTCAAGCGGTCGATCACGTCAGTTGGTTAAGGGTTAGAACCTTGCCTTCGTGCACTCCATTATATGATGATCTTGATTTTTTTACTATACTCTGAATTTAGAAGACTTTTCTCCATGGTAATGTACAATCTCACTAGAGACTTAAAGACCCCGCTTCTTAAATGACGCATAACCCCACTTCCAAAATGATGTAGGACAATCACTAAACACTAAAGGTATTATGTTCTTACTCATGCAATGGTGCTTGGAAGAAACCTATGTATGGTGCGTTCAACACTAGAGTTGTGAATTCGGATATATATGATCCGATCCAATACAATTTTGCGGATATTTGAATTTTTTTTACCTAAAATCATGACTAGTATCCGATCCATTTTTATTCTGATATTCGAGTAAATATATCCGTTCGGATCGGATATCCGATGATGGATATCCCGAATATCCAAAATATCCATTTAGATTAAACATGCTTAAATTACATACCACGTCCAAAAAAGTACAAACCTTGTCCAAAATGTGAAGGCTAAACTTTATGTTTTTACTTCTAGCTTCTAAAGTTCTAGCAAAATACAGTACCCCCCCGGCAAAATACAATACGTGGATCCATAGTTCATACTACATAATTACATATTCCAAATACTAGTCTACTACTCTACTGCAATGATTCATCATATCAATTATGATAGTTGGTTGTTCAATAAGGACAATAGATTCATCAATTATGATGTCTTGGTTGTCCACAAGCAAATCCTCTAAACCTGCAAGTAATAATATCAATAACATACAAAGTTAATGATATAAAGATTATTAAGGAGATATCCACAAGTTAAATTACAGTTTCATTGTAAAGATAACAAAACATTGCCTTCATTTATCATCTCCATATCAAGCAAGATCTCCTCAATATTCATAGGAAAGTTAGGAGTGTGTTGTCAATCTTGTTCATATATTAGCGCCTCCACCATAGATGAAGACAAAGAAGTACGGAATGAATGAAGAAAACACCCCCAATACTAAACGCAGATTCAGAAGCAACAATGGAGACCGGTATCGCAAGAACATCTCGAGCCATTTTGGATAAAACTAGGTATCTCTTATGATTGTCTTTCCACCTTTGTAAAACAAAAAAGTTGGTAAGATGAAGTTTCATAAGTATCCTCTAAATACTTATCCAATTCAGACTTGTTCTCACAACAATCAGATCCCAGTTCCATTTGATACTCAACATTGAATAAAGAACCAACGGTGAGAACATTTCCCCTCTCATCTGCCTCATTCAAAGTATTCAAGCTAGTTGTAGATGTAGAAGAAGCAACACTAGAATATTCTGGTGGTTTGGTCGCAACATGGTTAGACTCACCATAACTCTTAAGTAAATCATTGATAAGAAGCTTTATGTTCAAAGTTAAGATCTCTAAATTTGGCTCATCAAACAATTTACGAACAAAAAAACTAGCATATCCCAACTTATATCTTGGATCAAGAAAGACAACAGCAAACATCAGTAGAATGATATTCAAAATATCACCCCAATATTTATCATACTTAGCCTTCATTCTGAATGCCATGTTCCTATGCTCTAAGTGCTCATGGCAAAGGGTATTTATCATCTCACCAAATCCAAACACATCTCCAACGACAACATTACAAGCGACATAATGATCACCAAATAATGTCAATGTTGCATCATAAAAAACTTTCAATATTGACACAAAACTACTGATTTCTTTCCAACCATCATCATTAGGAACAACAATCTTCATATTCTCATTAATACAAGTAGAATCACTTCTTATCAAATTATCAATTGCTTTTTTGAATTTGAGGGCAGATTCAAGCATCAAATAGGTTGAGTTCCATTTGGTTTCTACATCAAAACAAACATCAACTTTAGTTTTTATTTTCTCTTGTACCACACATAATTTGAACTTTTCCGATTGTGCATGAGAAGATCTCACATATCTCACAAGACCATGAACTCTCAAAATTGAAACCTTAATATTCTTTAAGCCATCTTTTACAATGAGATTCAAAATATGACAATGACTTCTCATATGTAAATACTTTCCTTGAACAATGCCATATTCCCAGTAATTTAATTTCTTTTTCAAATGAGCAATGGCGAAATCATTGGATGAACAATTGTCAATAATCACCATCATAACTTTTTTTTATCTCCTAAGCAATCAAACACATTTCAATAGCTCTACCAATCTATTACCCTGAGTGGCCAACAAGAGGGCAAAATTTTATGACCCTTTAGTGCAAAACCCAATCATCATTAATAAAATGGGATGTGAGACACATATGGCTTAAGTTTTTACTAGAAGTCCACGCATTCGTACTAAGACTAATCCGACTAGATAAATTCTGAAATATATCTTTCATTTTTTTACTTTCCTCACTATAGAGTTATAAAAATCTTTAGCAACATTAGTGCGACAAAGAGCTTGAAATTCAGGATTCATGCACTTGCAAAAGTTCGTAAAACCCTCATGTTCAACAATAGCAAAAAGGCAACTCATCCAAGACAACCATCAGAGCTAAAGCTATTCTACAAAGTTCTTTATCAAACTACCAAAAAGTTGGAATAGAAATAGTTTCAACTACATTATCAACACGAACAACGATCTTTATCTTGATATCTAACATCTTCTGCTTTTTATCCATGTTAGCAATTTTTCGCATCTCAACGTGCTTATTCATAGGACCGGTTCCCATCTTAGAATCACGACCAATTAATGCACTACAGTATTTGCATTGCGCATGATTTGGATCCTTAAGAAGTTCATTAAAGTGATCCCAGCATGCAAAAAACATTTTCCTCTTACTTGGAGATGGTTTCGTAGCTTTGGCTTTCTTTTTGTTTGATGTATCTTCTTGAGCAACAGCCACACTTCTTTCAAAATCACATCTGCTTTCTTTGCTTTGTACTTCTTGATCACCAAATTCATGAGATGCCATAATTGATTTACCTTTTACCTGTAAACTGATGTAAAAAACATGTTCTTTACTTAAATTAAAATAAGAACTTAAACTTTATCCAATTTGTGCAAAATGTCATTTGACTCATCACCAATAGTGAATTTTCGTAAGAATAAGTAATAAATGAGTGCAACAAATCAGAGGATACAATCTTTACAACTTGAATAAGGCAACACAGCCTATTGCTTTAATGTCGTTAATTCACTCCAGTTCCTTCTTTTTTGAAATCAATTTTGCTGCATTCCTTGTTCGCCGTTTCACTTCCCCCTAAATCACGCATGTTTAATGTTGACAATTCACTCTGTGCTCTGATTGCCCTTTCAATTAGCCCTCTGTAGTTTGTGATTGTTGGCCTCCATCTATTAACTCCGGAATAGGTGTTTTGCCACAGCAATTGTCTCCTGCTTGGGGTATATAAACATCGGTGCGGTCCCTTGAATCCCGTGTCTTTCTTCACAATTTCCTTATTACCTTTTCCTCTGATGGCTTTGAGCAATGAAATCGGGGTACATGCACAGTTGACGCAAGAAGGACCCATTGATCTTGGGTTGAAACACCTTACCGAGGCCTCACTGCATGAAGTCGAGGTCATGGTCTGTCGGGTGTGGGATTCCTCTAATTCATGTGGGAAGTATCTCAGCACGGATTTCTTGGTGTCCTACCGCGAGGTAATTATTCTTGTTGTTGGTATTAGGGATTGTGGCCAGCTTTTTTTTCCCTATTAGTTATATGACTTTTCCCTGTTCGTTGAAAGGGCAATACTATGCACTATATTACATGGAGCAATGTCGCCCATTGCTTTGTCTCTGCTTTGGAGGAAGGGAAGGTCTACAGGCTCAACAACTTCACGTTACGCCCAAACAAAGACTAGTATAGGATTTGCAAGGACAACGACTACATAATTCAGCTTGAGGGAAATACCGTCGTGAGGCCATCTATCGACAAGGAGGCTGGCGGGTTTGATCGATACCCCTTCCGTTTCGCCCCTATTGAAGAAATTACCTTTGTCGATCATAAGTATCTTGTTGGTAATTCACTTGGCCTTTCTTACTCATACGTTAGCTGTAGAACCTTGTAATAACGAATGCCTTCTATTGTGTGTAGATGTGATCGGTTGTGTGTCCGCTGTGGGCATAGCGAGGACAACCCGTACTGGGTCTGCGTTCTCGGACTGCTATCTCACCAATGAAAGGCAAGACGCTCTGTTCAAATCCACCTTTGTTGTGCAACTGTTTTCCGTATGCCTGCTCTTGTGTTCTCAATTTACCAAACTAAATTGTTACGTGCCTCCAGGGGATCCGTCATCCGTGTTACGCTGTGGGGTCAATGCTGCGATGAATTCTTGAGCAAGAAGAGGCCAAAGGCGGCCACTTTTGTGGCTATATTCGCATCCATGAACGTGAAGGAGTACAAAGGTATGTGTTCCCTCCCCACCATGCTCAGGTCGTGATGTAGTTCATACCGCGACCCTGTGTTATCCTATTCTTCTCTTCATTTATATTTTGTTGTATTTTTGTAGGGGAGTGCTACCTAGCAACAACCTCGGCCACCAGCATTTACACACGCGCTGATATCCCTCAGATTGCAGCATTCCAAAAACAGATCAAGCAGGCCACTGTCTCCCATTTATTCATTCCATATGCCAGCCACCTACGCCACTTTTTTTTTACCAGTCCCTTGTGTTGTTTGTGCAGGGGTGCTCTGGTAGCCTCGCAATCGGTGGCACGAGACTCGACTATTGCTGAGGTGCTGCGCAGGGGCAAGGAGAAGAAAGTCGCGAAATCTAGGGGAAAAAGGGTTCTCGTCTCCCTGAACCCTTGATGAATTCCTATTTTCTGTTTCACTGATCTCCTACTGCCCAACTAACATGGTTCCATCCTTTGCATTTGTTTCTTCAGTTGGCACCAATGACATTCCACTGCAAAGTTAAGATCGCCAGCATCAGGACTAAAAACCGATGATACTACTACTCCTGCAGTGTTGCAGGATGTCGTAAAGGGATATCCCGATCAGGCGGCAGCTTTTACTGTGAATCGTGCAACCAAACTATTGAATTCCCCCACGCCAGGTACACCATCTAAACATATAGGGCAAGTCGCCCTTTGTATCTGTTCTGAAATTCTTACATATTCATCTCCGCCTGAGTATACCCCTCCTCTCCTTATGCAGATACAAGCTACAAATGGATGTAGCTGACAGTAATGGAACGCTTGTTGTCACCTTGTTTGATGACATTGCCGAAAAGATAGTGATGAAACCTGCTGGTGCTCTACTGCGTGTTTCTGAGGTAAGCCTGTCACCTAATCTTATCTCTCTGGTTTGGACATTTTGTGAGACCGGCTGGATTGTACAAGTTTGCTAACCATTTGTTGCTGAATCCAGGATGATGTGGACGAGGCAATTTTACCCAATGATATTGAAAAGCTGGTCAACACTTGTCACACCTTGGAACTGAAGTCGTATACGTACTATGATCATGGGTCTTTTGAGAGCTTCACCTGTAGTGACGTTGTCGACGGGGCTTCCCACCACTCAGCTGTTAAGTACTCTCCCATTAAGAAACAGAAATGCTTGATGTCACCTGTCTTGAACAATGATGATGCTGGTCTTACTCCTAACGATTCCACTGCTGAAGCATCGCCCTCCTCCATCAGTGACAATGCACGTAAGTTTGCATCCATCCGTTTTCCTTTGTAGCCCTGATTATTATGGTACAACCATCTCAGTAGAACCCATTGTATACTCAGGTTCTGAGTCTCCCACAGAGTAACCAGCACAACATTTCCGGCGGGAACCATCTCCGTATCTGTTATTCCTCTTTCAAGACTCTATGTTACCTATGCTGACCGCCGTAGTGTGTTTTCTTTTTAATAAGTGCCAGTGTGATTTTCCCTCGCTTTTGTCCTGGCTTTGCTTTGCGTTTCGCTGCTACGTTTTTGATGGTTGTAGTTTTTTGTGATGACTTTTTAGCCGCAACCATGTCATGTTTGTACTGTCACTATGCAAGTTTGAGGCTGTCTGTTTTGTTGCATGAATGTTATTACGTTTTAAGAATCCAGGCACATCTATCTGACTGTGGGCAGCCTATTTGTTTATTAAGTTCATGTATGTGAGGGTTTACCACATTCTCAGTGGTAACAACGGACCCAGTGCAAACAAAACCCATCACGGGTTGTTTAGCACGTATGCGCCCCATTTTTTGCAGGTTGTTTACAGCACCAGACTAAGAAACAACTACCCCGCACACTTTTCCAAACTTTTGCCTTTGGCGAAACCAAGTGAGTTGAACATGTACACATCTTCTGTTGTTCTTTCATGTTCTTTTTCTATCATTGTCTCACTAAGTTTGAATTTTTTCCCTGTATGAACATAAATGGCTTGCCACACGATTGCACTCTGAACGCCCACCCAGTGTAACAAGTAATGACCAACTTTCAACATACAATATGACCCACCGGAAGAAGAGGAAGGAGATTGGTGCAGATTTGGCAGCAGCTTGTTTCACCATTATTATGTAGTATCATTATTATGTAGCAACACATGAACAAGAGTAAAGCGTGTTTCTTTTTTTCCTAGCTCTTTACAAAGAGCTAACGAGTGTAATATTATATGTCTTGTTACTGTCAAGAATCATGAATGAGATTTTTGTTTTTTGACCCGATATCTTGTTTCTCTCTTTCCTAGCTCTTCACAATTACCTAACGAGTGTAATATTATGTGTCTTGTTACTGTCAAGAATCATGAATGAGATTTTTGTTTTGGGACCCGATATATGTGTTTACTTTCGGCATTTCATTCTTGTTTGTATGATCTCATCCATGAGTCCGTTTTGTTTTACCCACACGCTTACATAATAGCCTCATGAATGTCCTCAATGATTCTGTTCACCCTCTGTTTGTTTTTAGACTGTAATAGCATTCATGCAAATGTATTATGTGTTCTGGTTTCACGGAATGTTTGGTGGTATGTTGAAAACATCGCTACAGGCAAGTCGTTATTTTGAATGGCAGCAAGTCTTTGCTCCTTGTTATATGATGAAGATAGGCCAATTTTGTTATCCCTTCTGATGCAATTGAGTTATTGTCCTGTACAAATGTGCTTACCTTTTAATTACGCAGATTTCCTCTGGAACTTTGAATGGGTTTTGTGTTACATCTTTATTTGTCGTTGCGATCACCATGTAGGGTCGTTTCACCTAACTAAAACAAGAAATTACATTCTGATTAGTGTAAGGTCGTTTCACCTACTCATGTAAGCTGGAAGTACCCAGAATGGAAAAAATTGTTACCATGAATTACATATCTTTCATCACTGCTATGGAGCATGAATGTCAGTGCCCAGTTGTTTGCATTTTATTTTGCTAAATAAATATGCACTATGTCTTCACACAGCTCTTGTTGTGTCTTTCAAATGAATCCATTCAGATGACCACATTAAGAGTCAGGACTACTCATTGCGAGACTTATTACTGCTTATCTTTTCAACTGCAAGAAGCCATTAATTCCATGTAGTACACAGAGCTCAAACCTTCCATATCTCAGACATTGAATACTCATAGTCCCTCCTTTTAAGCCAAAAACATTCACTCATTCTTTCATTCATCTGGAACGATGAAGAGAGGAAGAAGTACAAAACAGCATGAAAGCCCGACCAGTAAGTTGAATTCTATTATGCTTGTTTGTGTATTTACAAGACGTTATATGCACAAATTCCCTCATCGTGCACATTTCCCCTGAAATCTGCAGCAAATTTTGAAGCCCTGAAAAAGAAAATACGGTTTTGGAGGAGCACTCAGATCATGCCTGATGGCACCGTCGTAGCCTTGTTGCTTTAAAGATAAAAAACGAAGGTATTAAGTGTAATTATAAGTTAATTATGGGATTCCTCTGTATGATTGAACCCACCGTTTCTATTTGCAGCACGATCGCGAAGAAACCAGAAACACAGAATCTGTACTCCAGCAGCACACAGTTCAAGTAGTGAGTTTAATGACCTCAATTCATGCCTTGATAGATTTAATGCCATGTAATTGAGTGAATCGATCATATGTCTTTACATTCACCTTTGTGCAGACGCTGAAGTATCATATGCAAAGCTTGATCCGCCTACATTTAAGTGTCGCCGCTGCAGCGCAATCATGTGGTTTGGAGAAAGGAGAAAGATTAACTCAAGTCTACAAAACATATCTTTCTCCAGGTGCTGTCAGGAGGGAAAAGTGTTGTTGCAATAGTTAGGCCCCACACCTGAACCCTTGGCAACTCTGCTGCATGGTAGTACGACTGTGTGCACCAAATTTAGGCAAAAGATCAGAGTTTACAACAGTATGTTCAACTTCACGTCTTTCGGTGGTCGTATTGATGACTCCGTAAACCGATCTCACGGACCATACAGGTTCAGACTGTATGGCCAGAATTATCATGGTGTTGGATCCCTCATGCCAAATGAGGGGGATCCTCCGAAATACGCTCAGTTATATTTTTATGACACTCAGCATGAAGTATAGAATAGAATGTCTTGCATGAATCTCGGACCTGAGGATGTCGATGGTACGGTGGTAAAGCAATTGCTTAAGATGTTGGATAATCATAACTACATCGCCAAAGCTTTTAGGATGGCGAGGGACTGGTGCGTTCATAATTCCACCACACAGGTGGCCTTAAAACTCATTGGAGAAAGAGAAACAATGGATAGGCGATACAACAGGCCAAGTGTTTCCGAAGTCGTTGCTTTGATTGTGGGTGATTTTGGGCAAAGTACTGCACCAAGAGATATACTGATACAAACACATGCACGACAACTACAGAGAATATCAGAACTGCATCCCTTATATATGGCGTTACAATATCAACTACTTTTTCCTCATGGGGACGATGGATTTCATCTGAACATCCCATATCACCAGAACTCCGGAAGAAGGAAGACAAAGCGAGGATTTGTTACAATGCATGAGTACTATTGCTACCGCATACACCAGCGCATTAACGAAGGAACAAGTTTGGCTCAAGGAGGCAGGTTGTTTCAGCAATACTTGGTCGATGCCTACACTGCTATGGAAGAACAAAGGCTGCGGTGGACAAGAATGAATCAGGATACATTACGTGCAGATTTATACCTCAACATATGTGATGTTGTCGACAAGGGTGATACTGAGGCTACGTCAATAGGACGACGAATTGTCCTACCTTCCAGTTTTACAGGGAGCCTTAGGTATATGGTACAGAACTATCAGGATGCAATGGCCTTGTGCAGAACGCTTGGAAACCCCTACTTTTTCATAACCTTCACGGCGAATCCAAAGTGGCCAGAGATTGCAGAAATGTTGAAGGAGTTGGGGTGCGAACACCAAGCTTCTCATGACCGGCCAGATATAATGGCACGTCTATTTAAATTAAAGCTTGCACAGCTAATGGATGACCTTATGCAAAACAACATCTTTGGAAAGGCATGTGGAGGTAATATGAATCAGAACGTCTTTCTTTTATGAAAGTATTTGTATAATGTTAAAACTAATACCCTCCCCCTGAATCTTCTGTTACAGTGGTGTACACTATTGAATTCCAAAAGCGCGGCTTACCCCATGCCCACATATTACTCTGGCTTGAACATGGTGATCAGGCCAAAGCGCCAGCAAATATAGATGACATTATCTCAGCTGAGATCCCTTGCATTGAGCAGGACCCCCTAGGACATAAACTTGTCAGTGAGCATATGTTACATGGACCATGTGGTCTAGCAAATAAAAACGCACCTTGCATGAGTAAAGGAGCTTGCAACAAACATTTCCCCAAACAGTTCTATGCAGAGACAACAATTGACGCTGAGGGATTTCCCATTTACAGGCGTAGCAACAATGGGGTCTATGTGCAAAAGGGAAAGGCTAAGCTCGACAACAGATATGTTGTTCCATTCCATCGATATCTATTGGTTAAATATGGAGCACATATTAATGTTGAATTGTGCAACAAAGCTAGGGCAATTAAATATCTGTTCAAATATATAAATAAAGGCCCTGATCGAGCTACTGTAATTATTACACACTCTTCTACCGCAGGACCGGAAACAGCCGACCAAAAAAAGAAGGTGTTGGATGAGATTAGTCAATATCTGGAATGTAGATACTTGTCCGCATGTGAAGCTACTTGGCGTATCTTAGATTTCGATATCCACCATTCTAGCCCCTCTGTTCAACGCCTCACATTCCATCTGCCAAATCAACAAAGTGTCACACTACGAGATTCTCAGTCCCTACCGGCTTTGCTAAGAAGGACAGATATAAGACAAACAATGTTCACTGAGTGGTTCACACTGAATGCTGTTGATGCTACAGCAAGGAAATACACATATGCTGAGATCCCCAGGCATTATGTGTGGGATAGCGATGACAAAATGTGGAAATGTAGACAGAATGGTGTGACCATTGGAAGAATAGTGTACTGCCACCCAGCTGTTGGTGAGCGGTACTATTTACGGATGCTCCTAAATGTTGTAAAAGGGCCAACTTCTTTTAAGAATATTAGAACAGTGAATGGTAAAATCCACACAACGTTTAAAAAGGCCTGCTACGCTCTTGGAATGTTAAATGATGACAATGAATGGACAGACGCAATACAGGAGGCGACGCTATGGGGATCTGGGAGCCAACTTCGAGAGTTATTCGTGACAATTTTGCTCTTTTGTGAGGTAAGTGACCTAGGAGAACTTTGGGCAAAAAACTGGGAGCCTTTGTGTGAAGATATCTTATATCAGAAGAAGAAGCAGTACAATTTTCCTAGATTACAACTCACAGAACATCAAGTCAAAAAATTATTGCCTCTTGCATATTGAAGATTTGTTGAACAAGCATGGTAAATCTTTGTCAAATTTCCCTGAAATACCAAAGATAGACAAAAATTTACTCACAAAGATGGATAACCGCCTCATACGTGAGGAATTGAGTTATAATTGTTCTGATCTTGCAACTGAGCACAGTTCACTTCATTCGGCTTTGAATGCGGCACAGCTGAACATATACCAGAGAGTGATTGCTTCTGTTGAGGAACAGGATGGTGGCTTCTTCTTTGTGTACGGTGCTGGAGGGACAGGCAAGACGTTCCTCTACAAGGCAATTATCTCTAAGTTACGATATGAACAGTCCATAGTACTTGCTGTAGCATCCTTTGGTACGCCCTCTTCATCTTTACACTACAGAAATTAACAAAATTAACAAATAATCGGTACAGGCAATGTTATATAGGTAATTTATATGCGTTCAGAATAAAACATGCTACCTGTGCAAAGAAAATACATAAAATGAGTACTTAATATTTAGTATATATGATTTCCACAACAACAACAATGAAATCAACCTGTCCTCAATTGTAGAGCCAATGTCTGTTTTCGTTGGAGCAACTGTATAGACGTCTATATATTTGATCCTGCACCAAGGTTTTAGAATACATGAGAATGTCACTTCTAGATTTAGGAATAATGTATGCCATAATCTGAACAGCTGGTTGCTTCATCCGAATGTTATAATTCGTTTTTCAGTAACACCTGCTGCTTAAATACAGTACCAAAACCGATGTCCAGTTCGGGTATGTACGCACACGAGGAAAATTTAATGCACATTAAATTTGTTTCGATGTTCCTCACATTGTTACTCATCTATATTCATTGAATTTGCATCCAGGTATTGCATCTTTGCTCTTGCCTGGAGGAAGAACTGCCCACAGTCGATTTCTAATACCCCTGGAATTAATGGACAACAGCACGTGTGGCATAAATCAAAACACACATCTCGCTGAGCTTATGAATGAGGTCAAATTAATAATATGGGATGAAGCTCCTATGACACAAAGATATGCATTTGAAGCTTTGGATAGAACTCTGAGAGATATCAGAGGCATCAAAAAATAAGAGAACAGGCATAAACTCTTTGGAGGTATTCCAGTGTTGTTAGGTGGTGATTTCAGGCAGATACTACTGGTTATACCCAAGGGCAGAAGGCAAGAAATTGTACAGTCATGTATAAGTAACTCCCACCTATGGAAGCATTGCAACGTGCTAACACTATCGCAGAGTATGAGGGTTCACGAAGTTAACTCCAGTGGAGACATTGATGAGTACAAAAAAAAATTTAACAAGTGGGTTTTAGACTTTGGAGATGGTAGTGCATCAACAATCCAGCTCCAAGGAGAAGATGAGCCCACATGGATAGAAATCCCACATCAATTCATTGTCGATCCGGGGGGAGATCCAAAAGACAAAATTGTAGAGGAGGTGTTTGTGAATTTTGAAGCAAACTAGACAAATGCACAATACCTACAGGAAAGAGCAATCCTAACACCCCTTAACGATGATGCAGATGCAATCAACGAACATATGTTCACTAAAATACGTGGGTCAACAAAAGAGTACAAAAGCTCTGATGAAATCTGCATGGCGTCAACCGACAGCGGAGAACAACTCGACGCATACCCGTTGGAATTCTTAAACACACTAAACTTCCCAGGTGAGTCCCTCATTTATATTTCCAAACACTGACTTTAAAATCCTTTTATGTTGTGTAATATCCTGATTCCGTTCCGTTTTCCGTATCTCGATTTGTAAACTACTTCGGATTTTGATAAAAAAATAAAATAAAATATTATCATAAATCTTAATTCTCGTTTGTGTAATTATAGCTGTGATAATGAGAATCCCGTAAACCTTTGATCTTATTGTTAAGATAAGATTTTCTTTACCTTATGGAATTCCCGTTTTCTATTTAACCCTAATTAAGCGAACTCAAAATAAAAGCAAAAAGAAACCCAATTCGTTGGCTTTGGAATTTCCGTTCCTCTGACCCAACCTCGGTGGTCGTCGTTCAAGCCACCGGTAAGTTTTTTCTTAGAATTTTTCCTTTCTTCTTTTCCGCCTTAGTCGTCTCGGCCATCGTTGGGTTGTGGGTTGGGGTTTCTGGTTCAGTGGGTCGCCGCGTCGAGGGTCGGGCGCTGGTTCTTCGCGGGTTGGGTAGGGGTCCTCTCGGGTCGGAGTCGCGTCGGGTCAGGGCAGAGTCGGGAAGGGGGTTGCAGGCGTCGTCGGACTCGGGAGTTGCAGAGGAGTCGGAGTCCGGGCGAGGGCGGTTGAGCGCGAGTGTGGGCTTGGGCTGGGTTCGTCGAGAAGGGGCCGGCCGATAGGGGCGGCGCGCTGGTCCGGGTGAGCGGGGACTTCGGTCGGGATAGACCTTGGGCAGTGTCGTGGGTAGGAAGGAGAAAGGTGGGCTGTTGCCGTCGGGTTTGATCGGTGGGTTTCAAAGTCCCAGGATTTTGGTAGAGTAAGAAAAAAAAGGTAGAAGGTGAGGTGTGGGGGGCTACGTAAAGTATAGGGAAATTAGTGGTGAGTTGGGCTTCCGTAGGTAGTCATAGACTATTTAATTAGTGACCTTAATTAGGGGTATTAAATTAGTGGCAGGCGTGGGAGCCTAAGGCTAGCTAGTAGTTAGTGGGTTTTAATATTGGTTTAGTTAGTTAATTAGATAGAGCACGAGGGAGAGTGAGGTTGGCTAGTGGTTTTTATTTGTTTAGCTAGTTAAGACAGGGTACCTAGATTAGCCGGGCTTGATGGTGTCAGTTTGGGTCCTCGTTCGGGTTGTTAAGTCGGGTTTCGTTCGGGTCCGTTTCTGTCTCTAATTTTCTTAATTAAATAAAGCATGTCTTAATATTTTATTAATTATCGTTCATAGGAGATTGATCTTTCTGGACCGTTGTAGTTCCTTGGTCGTAGAGAAATTCTTTCGTCTTTCAGATAAGTCGTTCTGCGACTTGCTCAGCTAGGTGGTTCTATTCTATTCTGGTTGGATTGCATGCTGTGCTGGTAGGATTGGTTTTGGGGAATTAGTCCCTACAATATTATTTTATTAAAATGTTTTTATTAATATATATGTATGTGTGATCGTATGTGTTTCTGTGTGCAACTGGTTTTCAAAAAGGGTTTTCCGTATGAAAAGTTTTTCACGCGTTTTCTGTGTGTAGGCATCTACCGGTACGGCCTTGTTCTCGGATTTCTGAGGAGAAGGGGACTTCTAGAGGCATGGTCGTATGGCAAGGAGAGCCCTTTCAAAAATTATAAAAATGTTTTGGCGAGTGCTCTCGTAGGGGGCTCGACCAGGGGTTAGAAGTGTGTGGAAAATGGATTGGCTGGAGGATGCCTTAGATGCGGGTGCTGTGGGTGGAGGCCTTAACACCCCGCCTAGGATTGTGTATGGGTGTGTGTGTGTGGATGTGTGGATTCGTGAATGTTTGTGTAAGAGAATTTATTATTGTGATTCTGCTAGTGAATTTGAATGTGTGTGACTAACTGGACTTAAGACTAGACTAGAGCTATGCGTGTGATTGCGGACTTGTTTGCTGACCTTAGAGACTCGTTTTGAAACGTTCTGCTAGTATTGTATGTTTTCTGACTTGGATTAGAACAGTAGCTGACCCCTCGGGGAACTATTTTTCAGACTGCAGGTATCTAGGAATCCGTGTTGGGACTTGACGGATTGGTGGTGCGAAATGGCGATACGTGTCATAGAATGGTTTGGGGTTTTGGGAAGGGTTATTGCTATTCTAATTTATGTTATTGTTTGAATTATCTTGTATAGTTTTATATCGTAAGTTGTTAGTTAATGTATTTGGGGTTCGGAGAAGTTCGTGATTGCTAGTCTGGTATTGGGTTGTGATCATGAAATGTTTTGTAAAAGTTTTATTTCGTAATACAAGTTGGATGTTTTTCAATGTTTTCTCGCCGTGCCCGCGTTGCAAGATCCGAATGTTCTGTTTTCGAACCAGCTGCTTGGTAGCGCCTCGTGAGGTCTACTACCGAGTAATGCCTTGTCAGAAAGACGGGGTGTTACATGTTGTACTTCATATTCTTAGTCTGCCACATGCTTTATATAGGAATGCCCCCGCACCAATTGAAACTAAAACAAGGCTTGCCTGTAATGTTGCTCCGAAATGTCAATCCAACACAAGGCTTATGCAATGGCACAAGACTCATAAGCACTCATCTGGGTGACTGGATCATAGAAGCAGAAATCATTACGGGAAGTAACAGGGGCACTAAGGTTCTCATTCCAAGAATAACCATGACATCCACGAGATCGAAATGGCCATTCTTGATGAAGCGTAGACAATTCCCAGTGAAACCTTGCTTTGCCATGACATTTAATAAGAGTCAAGGCCAATCATTGAACCATGTTGGTCTTTATCTGCCTAAACCTGTATTTTGTCACGGACAATTATATGTAGCTATTTCCAGAGTGACGGATCCTAAAGGGCTTAAGATTCTGATGATTAACGCACCTGGAGAACCACACAAGCACACAAGGAATATTGTTTACAAGGAGGTATTCAATCATCTCATAACAAACACGGTACGTTTTCTCCATTCATTCTTTCTCCCCTTAGATAAACACAATCACTGTAACAAGTACATCCCACTATACAGGGTTCTTCTCAAGCTTCAACGGACACACCTCGCATAATTGATGCGTCTTAGGCTGATGTCTGAATGGTTATGCCTGAGACTTAACGTTCCTGTTCTTTGAGGTTTACTCATGAAGTTCAAAATCAACATAGGAGAAGTAAACAAGTTATGCAATTGATTTGTCCTGTTATATGCACTTAACCATTTTATTCAAATGACACCAGTTTATTCTTGTTTTTAGAGCTATGAGTTTTCATACAACTCTGTCCAGACTTTGTCTTTGGCTTGAAAAACATGGTGAACATGGTGAATAAGAGTGGAATGCGGATAATCGCTATTGCAGATTGGTTGCGTGTTGATTAATTTCCTGTAGTTTGATGTTTATTATACCAGTTCATGCATTTAGCTTCCAACGCATAGAGTTACCCTGATATCTGAATTACAATAAGCTTCAATTGATATAATAAAAATGGAGATGTAGCCTATCTCAAATAGTGGACCTCTAGAGAAAAACTTTGATCGCCTGGACGAGTTTCTGCACGGGAACTGTCAATTCAGATTACTCTGGCATTTTCACTCGCTGAATTCAGCAATTTAAATAACAACCTCTTTTAATCCTTACTTTAAATAACAACTTCTTTTAATCATTACTTTACTAATCTTCTACTTGAAATATACTCTGTCGTCCTTAAATTACTAATAAATGAATAACAATATTTTCCAGATTTACTTTAACACTACAATTGCAATATCTGATTGATGGAGTACTATGAATTTAACAAAGTTATATGACCCAACTCCTCACAGCAATGCAGCCATTTGCTCTCAGCGAGTCCAATCGGCTAATGCAATGGTCACCTCTTCGAAACACTTGAATTCAGATTCATAATAGATGGCTGAATCCATACTAGCAATGAGGTACGTACCACCTATAGAGACAGAGATGCGAGCCAAAAAGAAATAACAACGTATGGCTGTTTAGATAGAACCACACCTATTGTGCAAGCATTCTCCAATAAAAAGCGCACTTTGAGGCCTAAAAGCGAATATTCATGTGTAATACATTACCTTCAGCCTGCTCTATATTCATCCCAGCGAAGATGACAGCGTCGTCCTCTGGCTTTGAGACCTGCATTTCAATAAAAACTTGTGCAAATTCTCCCCAAAGTGTCACTTCCAATAATCTTCCTCTACATAATAATAGTAAGAGCATCAGTTTCACTACCTATAAATCAGAAAGAGCTCTTCAGTGTAAGAGTTGAGTCTTGGTTACCTTTTGTTAATAAGTGTACAGTCTAAGCACACACAGCCATTAGTCAATTCAGCAATGGTTCCCACACTATGGATATATCCAACAACATCTAGACATAAACATAGATACGTACATCAGTATTGCATTAGTATATGACAACAACGTCGACATGATCAAATAAAGATGCTGAATAACTTACCAATCAGATATTTATGATAAACATACTCAATATCCTCAATCCACGAAGTCAAATGGATAATCACAAAAGTCATCTGAATCCACAAGTAATTCTGTAACTACAGTGGAATCAAGAAATAAGAGTGCACAAACGTTATTTTTGCAGACTCGGTACGTCTCCGAGTTCTGTGTTACCAACACATTACTGATGCGATAAACATGCCCCTCTGATAACCGTGGTGATAGAGACAGAGGACCCTTTACAAGCACCGTGCACTGTATTACGTTGCACTATTACAAAAACAAAACCACTCTGATCTAAATAAATAAGATAAGATGAGTATGCCAAAAGATGATCGTAGGGGAAAAAGAAGGTTACTAAGATCATACAAGGTGATCCGAAAGCAGGTACTCTGTACTCATGTGCTCCTGGTATGGTGTTTGATTGTCCCACCTCCGACTAACTATAACCTCAAACTCACGTACCTCGCCCTCTTGTAAATTATCAAGAGATATCCCACATTGCATTTCGGAGTTGGTTCCAATCAAATTATTCGCAAAGTCAATCTGGTGTGGTCTCTTGTGCAACAGGATTCAGTGTAATGAAAACGAGTGCCTGTTGAATCAGAAGATTATATGTTGTAAGATCTTTGTCCTTAATAGATATGGAGTGTTTCTGTATAAAACTATGGCAACATCTTCTGCCAGACTATCCCACAGTTATAACAGACCTATTTAAGGCCGTTTTTATGAAATACGGAACGATCTATGTATTCTACTAACTTGCTAATTCATTCTACCAAAAAAACAACTAACCTGATAATTCAAACTGTCAGGCAGTTATATACAACATCAGTACACCTCTTCATCCAAATATTTACTCGGTTCAACAGCCCAAATCTAAGAGGTTACAATAATTGTCAACGAACCTATATCCCATATGCCCCTATACACCAGTGCCCTTTCAGTTTCGTAACTGTTATACAAACTGTGATTAATGTATTTGGTTACAGCGGACTGACTGACTCCCAATGGCCAATTACTTTTAAAACTCAATGAATACACCAAACTAATATCAACTCTTGAATCTAAAACGTCACCAACAACAATTCTTAAAGGACACACATGTAAAAGTTGAGCGCTTACAAGTATCTGTTGCTCGGCTGTTTTTAGTAGAAAACCATATTAACGTGAACCTTCAAGATCAAATATGGCGTCTTCACCCACCACACAGGTAAGGATTCATATCGACCATCCTTGACTTCCATGGCTTCTTTCACACCAATCTTTATACATTGGGTTAACGTTATATACGGACCAAAAATTGCAGATTGAACAGAAACATACGACATTTGATAGCCTCACCACCGGGATGATAGATCAGGTACAGGTCCTGGTGTGTCTGAGATGGGATGCAAAGACCTCGCTTGGAGAATACATAACCACTGACTTTCTGCTGTCTGACAAGAAGGTATAACACATGAAGTATATATGGATGTATTTCCAAAATAAACTGTTACCGTTTCTGAAAAATATGGATGCAAAAAACTGATATTAGTTCTGTGCGTTTTGATCAGGGTAATATAATTCAATGTTCATCGAGCTGGGATATATGTCCCACAACATTGCCTGTTCTACAAGAAGGTTTTATTTATAGGATCACCAATCTCTTGGCAGCACCGAACAATCAACGTCACAAGGTACGCAGAGACAATGATGTCGTCCTACTTCTTCGTCCCTCAAGCACAGCAACAAAGCTGGATTGCAGTTGCAATGGCTACGTTCGATATCCATTCCAGTTTGTGCCATTTGAGGAAATCACCTATGTGTATAACAAATACCTAATTGGTAAACATTTCATCCTTATCATTTAACTCCTTACTGCAGTACATCCCAGAATTGTAAGCTCACCTCTTTGTTGATCATACAGATGTTGTGGCTATACTGGTTGCCATCAGAAATGAAAGGACAAAGGAGGGAAGATGCGATTTGATTGATTGTGAGCTCAACAATGAAAGGTAAAGCCTTAAATTCTAATACCTGTTGCCCGAGACATACAAATGCACTATGACATCTTTTAACACAAGGGTAAAAGAATGATGGCCATTGTGTGGGGTCCTATGTGTGAGGAGCTAAAGAAGATCAACGCTGCATCACCTATGCAGATGCTCATGTTTACAGCCATGAGTATCCAACAACTGAATGGTAATACACAGTTAGCCACCTACTCAACTATCTATAGTTACATTGTTCCAAGAATATAAATACCTCTTCTTGCGCCCATTGACAATATTAAGAACCTACTACAGGGGAAATATACCTAGCATCTACCTTGGATACTGTTATCCGAAACATGTCAGACTATCCGGAATTACCAGCGCTACATTCCACAATGCAAAGAGTACGTCGTAACCGCTTCTTAAAGTAAGCTACCGATTCCTACTTCTCATTCTGAGATATCGCAAACTCATTAACAGTGCATGAATCAATACTCTTCAAATCTGTATACTAAAGACTAGACTACAATTACACTGCATTGCACAAACGTAAGCCATTTGGAAGCGTTAGAGGGGTCCGTTGCTGATCTTTTATCATGGGTGTCTACTTCTAACAAGGTATGGATTCCAAACATTCATGATCTCGCTTTCGTACAACAAAAATTCCCTCCGTGTCACTAACTGCGTATAATTCACCTGGTACGAACACACACCGATTGATTTAGCAACCAATATACTTCAACTGCACGGTTGTTGTAAACAAAATCGAGGCAAGCAGAGGGTGGTACCATTGTTTATGTCCGAACAGAAGCTGCAAAGGACTTCTGCAAAAGGTTGAGGCTGCATATTGGTGTCAAAAATGTGAAAGTGTTACTGAAAATCAAGACATACGGTGAACTCTTTGCTCCAACCTAAATTCATTAAAATGAGAAATAAACCTAACCAATTTATACTCTGACTTCTGTTCAGGTTCAAGATTCGAATGCAAGTAGCAGACAACACGGGCACCATAACCGTCACTGCATTTGACGAGACTGTTGAGAAATTATGCAAGAAAACACCGACTCAATTAGTGCATGATATTGAACAGGTTATTTCTTTCAGATCTGAGTCATACAAACACCCTACTAAATTTAATATTAGGCTGAAACCCAGCTAATGTATGCTCACATATTTCACAGGGTCGAACACTGACAGAAATGCCACAGAGCCTCCAGGACCTGATATCCAGTACTCATACAATGCAGATTAATACTTGCACATGCTACCCAACAGCAGAATGCGTTGAGTTTGTTTGCTCTGATGTTGTTGCGCCAACCACACAAGTCAGAACTCACCAGGCTGTTGTATGAGTATGTAGATGCGAAGAACATGAATACAACTGCTCCCTATGAAGACCAAAGAGTGGTAGCTGTTGAATAATATGAAGACAATCCCGCAAAAAATAAAACACTTTCTTTAAGTTCGTTAGACATCACCGATTTAAGCTCTTTGCATTCCATTCATGAATTTTCCCTTGGTTCCGCTGTTTGCATTACTATAATCCCATAGTGTTTTCCTACATAAAGGCAAGAGATTTTATTCTTCACATTCACAATGAGTTGGAGGTTTTCTTAGCAAATTTGAACATATATTACGTAGTCCAAAATCGCTTCATCTCATGCCATGTATTACCTACAGATCAACTGAATTGTAATTCCTTTTAATCAAGGTAGCTACTCCAAAAAGAGCAAATTCAATTGGCTAAGCTGTAAAGCATGGAAAATAAAACAAACAACAGAAGTTTAATTCATGATCGTTTTAGGTTTACAGCGCATTAAAATTTTTAAAAATGTAAAAAATACTTTATCGTGTCGATTGCCACAGTTGATGCCTTTAGTATTGTACAACAAAATTGTCATCTTAATTCCAAATATCACCTTTTTGGTTTTGCCAAATTAATGACACTAAATGAATTTTACCAAGGTTAATACATGAGAAGACAACTAATGCTCATTGAGATGAACAAACAGACAATTTAAACATATCACCATCAATTATAAATGGAAGCGAACGGCCAGCTGCTATTCATTGAGGCATACAAAACAATTGCATCCACCGCACCTTACCGACTCACGAGATATCATTCCACAACATATTCACAACCTTTGGCGTATAAATCTATCGCGTGAATCAGTTTAAACAGAGACTCACACCACATGAACAGGAGCCTCAACCAGAAAATTAATTAAGAACCTCATAATATTCTCACAAATTGTTATTTCATACATGAGCTCCTTATCGTGTGAATCATCTATATAACTTTCAGTACAACTGCTGTAATAAAACATTAAGTAGAACTATCCACTGTATTGTTTCATAAACAATGATATTGACACTGCAACTAACTGGGAAAAAAAAGATTCACCTAATTAAGAAAATCTTGAGCACAGAATGAATATCTACGATCTCAATCATAAAGACAGATTTCGTGAATAAGGAAATCCTGGTAAGCTATATACATGATTCATTGTAACCGATCACCTATATACTTATTTACCCTATATAAGGAAACATATACTTAAAAAAATACAAATTTATAACACACAATCAAAACGAAGAATTCATATTGCTAAATATGATTCATTGTAATATACGCAATCAAGGCAAAAAAAATTAACCACACGTTATTTAAGATGAACACGCTTATCTTCATCCTCAACAGCAACTGAAGACTAAACGTTCAAGACCAAAAATTCCTATCATTCTGGTAAGCTACTGTAATTGTCTATTTTCATATGAACAATGAATTACTACAACCCTTAACTTACATTAAAATTGGTATGCACATCACCTTTTCATGCCGCAAATTTTTATATAGAGAATCACAGAATATGGATGTTAACTGAGGAGGTCAATTTTTCGTGCAAGCAAAATCTCACCTATCTTAATATCTGCCGCTCAGGACAGTGATCAACACCTGCGCCTCCATGGCATACTTTATCATTGGCGAGGTAGTTGAAATCAAAGGCTTCGCAAAATGGACAGGTGTAACATTGCTTGGGGAAATCATTCAGCCAGTGGACAACAAATTCTATGTAGTGGAAATTTACGCTATGCCAGATCCAGATGAAATTGAAGAATATCTGAATAAACCGCATGATGAATCATACTACCTTCAGAAACAGGAACAATACCACGTCATCCATCACCAATTTGTTCGCGAAGCTGACGGACGGGAGGAGGGCCTACACTATAACGTCGAGGATGTTGTTGATTGGGAAGAATCGCACCTATTGGTCAAGGGTAGAATTATTGCAAAGCAAATTACGAAAGATGAAAACAAAACTGATCCAAACAGAGTCTATGATTACATCATAAGACTTGAGGACTCCAACGAAGTGGTTGATGCCGATTACTACGGCATCCGACCACATATACCGTGGGCTTAATGAACAATGTGATCCCGAAATCCAAAACGCAGCATCACATCGATTTACAACAACAAACCCTCATTGGTAAAATGTCTAATTTCCAATTAGCCATATGTACCTGTTTCAACTGTAATCGTTTGTTCAAATGCATGAATCAAGCAGTATTGAAATCAATCAATTGGAAGATGCTCATGTCATCATTATTTGCAACAACAAAACCAACAAACCAAAGAAAATGCATACAAAAATTTAACCAATAAAATCAGAAATAATGCAACTGTAGGAGAATCAGCCAAGTGGAAAGTTCAACAAATTCACTCGATAAATCCAGAACTTCGCCGTCTCAACAACAGCGGGAAGGAATCATTGTGACACAGACCTTGGTCTATAGGCAACTTGCACAAAAACGTCTACATTCAATAAACACAACTCCCGGACATCAACTGGGTTTACTTATTAAACTTGACAATAAAACTTCAGAATTAAACTTAAAGTACCTTAGAGTATTAAACTTATTCACAAGTAGTTCAAATTGAAGAATTATCTTGAAAATTAGAATAGATACTTGTTACCACCAATTGTATTGACAAAGGCCAAGATCACCTTACATAATATTAGGCCAACGATAAGGAGGTCATGTATGAAATAATAATGATACCCAAAACACAAATAAAAAAACCTAATGGGATCATCGGCCCAGTCCAATTCTGCTAAATTTATTTTACATGATTGTTATAAAAGAGAAAAGTCGAGAAGCACAGGAGAAGCGGACTTCTCGACCTCGCACAACTTCGTAACCAACATCTTCTTCTCAATCACTGATATCTCTTCTCAGGCACTACACATTGGACGCCGAAATTCAAAGGTTTGACACTAATCTTCTCCATTCAATCTTGTTTGCGTAACTGTGTTTGTCAACCATGCTGTTGTCCAGTCAAATGTTCTTTTACAACTAAATATACCAAGAACCCCATCAAATCGGGATTCAAATAGGGTTCCCGCACGTGAAATGCGTACATGAATTCGTATAAAAAAAACCATTTCGATTATACAACTGTTTGTCGTGTTATATAGGGTTTCAGAGATTTTGCTGTTACATTTACCCTTCTTTGTACCCTGCTTCCATCCACTATCCAAATCTACTGATCTATGCTCACCTCCCATGGTTCCACACAATTACCTTTGCTCTCGAATCTCAATACTTGATTCCGCCCAGATCTGGCGGATTGGGAAGTTCGTAAAATCATGATTTGTAAAATGCAATTAACAAAGCCTGAACTAAAGTGTTTATGTTCAATTGTACCCTTAAAAAAATGCAATCGGAAACTTCCATAACACCACTGTTGTTTTTTTCTCGGTCAAATACATACTACCACTGTTTGTTTGTTACAGAGTTAACTTGACTGATAACGGCCTCAACAAACAATGGCCTCGGCTGTCCCTGATGAATGGCGAATGATACTGGACCACGGTGTTCAGCAACGGAAACTAAGCTTCAAAGAACTCTGCTGTCTGTCCATGACTTCACCACGCTTTTACGCATTGTCTGGTGAACCCACTCTATGGTTCTCGCTTCTCTCTTTGGACTTTCAAAACGAAACCTCCGACATTGAATCTTCTTCTTCTCCAAAATCACTATACGAAAAAAAGGTAACTCCCAGAAAACCCTAATCTCTGTTCAATTCGCCTTTCAAACACCAAAAAAACAACTAAAATGTAAGGGACGCCCCCACTGTATTCATACGGGAACAATTATATCTACTCCAATATTGATGCTGCCAACTTACAATTGTCGCTGACCTTTCACTGAAATACGTTTAACCTTTACTGCTTCTACATGTAGAAAGCTGACACTGCTTCCACTTGGAGCACACGTGGAAGTCAAAGGATTTGGACCATGGATTGGACCTACATTACTTGGACATGTCATAGGATACACCAACAAAGTCTTCTATTCAGTCAACCTTTGGAACGTTGAAGATCCAGACGACACAGGGGATTATGACAATCGTCTAAGAGATGACAACTACTACTTCATGAAGCAACAACAGTTTCAAACTGTCCACCGTCAGTTGATCCGTCAAGTTGTGACAGAAGACGACGGCAAAGAATTCAACATCGGCGACGTCGTTGATTGGAATGATAGATGTACCCTCAGAAAAGGCGTGATCGTAGGGAAAATATTCAACGTGGACGAATACGACCCCAGTGAACAATGGCTCTACCAGATACATGTAGAAGGCTCCAATGACAACGAGGAATACTACACCTATCGTCTCCGCGACCATGTTCCATGGCCTTAAGCCATACTTTTACTATAGCTTTATGAAGTCAGACTTTTGAGACTATGCAATGTTATCTGTGTGACATGATTCAGGCTCTCATCAAATGTTTAAACTTAAGATGTAACTTTCCTATGTTTGTTCTGGTTTTTAAAATTAAACTATTCGTATTTTACTGTTTGGTTGCGTACATATCATACTTCACAAGGATCATGACATAGGCGGAATGGAATTGAAACAGCCAGAGCACACCAGTTCGGAATTTCAGTGTAGTAAATACACATACATTCAGCAACTGCATTAATGACTTGCTTCTCACTTTCAAACAAACAAATGTAGATTACAACCATAAAGGGAGGAACAGAGCGTCACATTCCAGTTAGAAGCGTTTCAATACCATTATTATACAATACCTACACAGTAATCACGTCGTGTCGTTGTCAATCCAATAACCAGAACTACTGTCATTTGCCTCTGATTTACACCCATAATCATACAAATACAGATACTTGGTTCAAACACAAAAAAATTGGTGCAAAAATCAATGGAATATACTTAGTAGATGCCACACCCGGAAAACCAAACTATCAAATCAATGACCCTCTTAACGACGAATATACTCCAACCACACACTTTATATCTGAATAATGTGTTCTTCTTCGGATTCACTGTACCATATATTTCATCACCACAAATATTCATATCCATTAAATTGGAACATCCCTTAGTGCATTCATACAATAATTACAAGATACCTTCCATTCATGTTCAACACAACGAAATACGATATCCATCAAAATATTTCACCTCCAACAATAAATAGGCATCGAAAAAGACAAAGATGTAACAAATCAAAGTATGCCCAGAAACTGATCCACGCCACTACACAGGTTTCAAATTCTTCGACTTTGATTACAAAACAGTTGTAGACATAACCAATTACATCACTACTAATCAATAATAACTTCTGTAGATACCTACTTCTCTATGCAGTTTGTTCAACATGGCCATGTTACCCACCGGGAAAGACGTCGAAATCAAGGGCTTTGCTAAATGGGAGGGAGCAACACTTCTAGGGGAGATTGTAGGGCATTTTAAATCAGAATTCTACATTGTACAACTCTGGAGTGTTACAGATCCAGACAAGTCCGGAGACTATGAAAACAAACCAGCTGATGAGCACTACTACCTACAGAAGCAAGACCAATACCAAATAGTACACAGTCAATTCGTTCGTGAGCATATTGAACAAGAAGATAGTGTTCAATTCAACATCAGTGACACGGTAGATTGGGATGAGTTCAGCACCCTCTGGAAAGGTATCATAATTTCAAAGATCGTTGATGATGACGATCCGACAATTGAGACTGATCAACTATGCACGTATGTCATCCGACTAGATGACAATTACCGAATGGAAAGGGACTACAGCGACCACATTCGTCCTCACCTTCCATGGCCTTAGACCGAAGGTTTCGACCGTTCGTGACTATATCGACAAAGCTATTACCTTATTAATTAAGCCATGCAATTTATCTTACAAACGTTTATTCCAAATAATTCACAATAACAACAGAAGATCAGACCACATACAACTGTCTCCACTACTATAAATTATTTCAATGATCATTAATCTTAAAGAACTTGATCTCTTCTTCTATTTTCCACTTATAGCTGTGAGGAAACAAACTCTTGAGGGGTCCGTAATTGACAATGAAAATATTTGGTTCGTCAACCCACGCTGATCTAAAATTATTCCCACGTATCCCGACAGAGTTGGAAAACCCTTGTCTCCCATGAAAGTTTGGATCTTTCTGATAACCATATTTCTGGGCCAATCTTAGATGGGTTTTCACACTTGAAAAATCACAGCTTGCTGAGCCTTTTTTACAATGACATGGTGGGAATTGTCCCACAGACCCTTGCTGAGCTGCCTAAGTTGAGAAGTCTTCTTCTTTGTTCAACTTCTTCTTTGCGTCTTCACCACTGAACCTAGGGAGAAGCTCAATACTCAAGTTGAAAATTGTTTCAACCAACAACTTCAATGGAACTAAAACGACTGACATATGTGCAAATGGAACGCTATCCAAGGTCATCATCTTCTCCAACAATTTCTCTGCTAAGATCCCTTCTTCACTCTTGAAATGCTCTCATTTCTTGTTCCTCTCACATTTCACCGTTGCTGGATTTCAATAAAGTCAAAATTTCTCATCTAAACGACTCATAAAACATGCTTACATACACTGAAATATTAAAAATCAAACACATTAATAAAACCATGAACAAAACGGAAAACAATAAAAGTGCACCATGACCAATAAAGCATAGGCAGACAAATCAGACATTACCTAATCCCATTGAACAAGTACAACATAAATAAACGTCATAATCAATAGCAACTTAACCGCACATTACTATCTATACCCCTTCAAATACAAAACTACTCCTAATGGCTTAATGGTTCTTGCATAAAACGTAAACTTATGGACTACCACTGTCTTTTCCAATTCCATTCATTACTCCCTTTCCAAAATCAACTACATAAACACACAAGCATCCATGAACAACCACACACTAATCACATTCAACACAGTCTGTATCAACGCAACAGCACAACAACCATGGAGACACCGAATGGCATAATGGTAAGTGCCCTCCTAAGCAGCTTCAAAACATCATTCATCAACCAAAAACACTGATATATGATCTCTTTTCAACAGGGAACGAACCAAAACAACCACACCACAGGGGAAATCACCACATTCGACCAATTACAAATAGGAAAACTGTGTCAAATAGAGGCGATGGTAGCACTAAAGTGGGATGCAACCACACTCCGCGGCCAATACATTACCACAGAATATTTGCTATCCGACCATAAGGTATGATACCTAAACGACCAATTCCAACGATTTACACAGTTCAGTCCATCAGACAATGATTTCATATATCTCACTTATCTTATCATCCACAGGGCAACGTTATACAGTGCACTGGCTCAAGGGAGTTGACACACTCTTTAGCTTCGAGATTACAAGAAGGAAGTGTGTATCACATCAAAAACTTCACGACAATACCAAGCAACAGCACAATGAGGCTACGACGAGAAAGCAACCATGTCATCCTGCTACAGCATGACACAATCATCACAAAAATAGAACAACCACGACCAGGCTTCCTCCGGTACCCTTATGAAGTCACCCGACTTGAAGACATCGCCTTCGTGCAACACAAATACGTAATTGGTAAGCAAAACATCAAATCTAACATCAGTACTATGGTCCATTCAAATATAATTATAATTCACTAAAATCAATGCCAACTTACTACTTTTCAAACCAATCAGATGTCATGGGGTCTGTCCAAAACATCGGCGTACTCAAAAAGGTACAGGACCACAACTACCTTGAATGCAACCTCGTCAATGAAAGGTAAAACAAACCCAAACAAGACTACCCTAATTCAGGCCACACACAAAACATTACTATGAACATCATCCCCACAATAACAACTCTCAAAAAAAATGCAGCGGAAATACCATGAAGTGCATCCTGTGGGGACCTCTCTGCGAGCTGATGATAGCAAAAAAGGGAAATGCAACATCAATGCTCAACGTCCTACTAACAGCCATGAATGTCAAGCAATTCCAAGGTATTACAACAACCATTTAAAACATTCAGTCATGTGATTATAAATTTCCAGCCAACAGCTACAAATAACATTATTTCATGCACAACAACTCACAGGCGAAACTTTCATATCCAGTACTTTGGATACTACAATACAGGACACCGGATCTATTCCACGCATCGCCCTGTTCGCAACCCAAATGATGAAAACCAACAGAAACACGCAACACAGGCAAGTAACAATTATATAAACATTATTACTGCACCCAAATATACATGTCAGCTCCCTACTAAATCATTGACAATACAAAATTGACCTTCTATAACAAAACACAGGTACAACCGATATCAAGCCTCAAATGAAAACAACAGCAACCAAGGAACACAACAAACACCAACTATGGCAAAAATCAACGACATCCTACTGTCGGCTGCATCCAAAAAAAAGGTAAAGAATCATGACTACAGCAAAATACATGCCCACCTTGCGATTCTGCGAATATAACCAAAAAAAATACAAACAGGGGAGCACATTTGCTTGCAAGGTGACAATCACAAATATCAGTCAAACCAATGCTTGGTACTATTGCTTATGCGATAACCCAAATTGTAATCGAGCACTATTCAAGATCGAGGAAATGTACTGGTGCGAGACATGTGAGGTGTTCACCCATCAACCAAACATAAGGTACACACGAACTACAGTTAACTTCACTTGTTACACGTACACACTGTGGAAAAACACACCAAACAAAGCTAACCTCATCTCATGCGTAACCACTGTAACAACTGCAGGCTCAAGATACATGCACAGATAGAGGATGAAACTGCCAACACATCAATGACCTTCTACGATGAAACTGTGGAAACAGTAACCCAAATGAAGGCACGGGACCTGCTCAAGGACCACTGCAAGGTAAAAACAAATTCAAGTCATTGTACAACTTACAGACAGACTACTGATTACTACAATACCGACTCCCTACCTAGACCTCATCGGAACAACAGTCGTGGCTGAAATTAAGACCGCTACAATCTACCATTGTCAGAACACAGCTCACTTCATATGCCACAAAATCTACCAAAACAAAGGTGTTTAGACGGACAAACAATGAGGAAAACACCAACCGTAAGGGCATAAGGCAACCACAAGACCGCAGAAATAAGTCTCTACGACATCGAATCTTCACTACTACCTTTTGATTAGTTTGTTTTCAATGTCATTTTCGGAATGCAGAATAAAAATCTACGTACGAACTTTATCTATGAATTCAACTATTGTTTCCGTTTTTATAAAACTATAGCACCCTATTCAGCTAATTTAAAAAATGCAACCATTGTGCAAAATAAGATATTTAGAAGGATACCCTAATAGAGGCGTAACATTAACTTAGTACATATCAGAAAATGATATCAAAACATGAATAGTACACGCAAAAAAAAAACAAAGCAAAAAAATAAAATAAAATAAAAAACATCTATTGCAACATACCATCTTATGTCTACCCAGAATATATTTCATCACAATAAATGTACCGTATAATTCACCAAGATCACAAACGAAATTATGAGAACATACCTTCCGTGTAGGAAATTAATACAAAGATACTTTACCTTTTCAGACGAAAGATCCCTAAATGCTGACCAATAGAGACATAAAAGGAAGGTCCAAAAAAACAAAAAAAAATTAAATAAGGATAGCTAAGCCTTAAATAAGTTCAATGGACTGCCAATTTTATATAAACACTTATAAGTCATCTACCAAAAATGAGTGGATTCTCCTTCCTTAAACAAAAAAATTAAAGAAGTTCAATGGTAAGCTAAACCTTTTTTCCAAAATCATCAGTTTGCATGCAGAAGGTAATTAAATTAGTGTATTCTCCTTCCTTAAGTGGACTGCCAATTTTATATACAAACTTATAAGTCATGTACCAAAAATGAATTCACCCTTTCTTTTTTCAGTTTGATCATAACAGAAATAAGGTGAATAAGTTAGAAAGAAATTACATATATAAGCAAAAACCAAGTCTGATGCGTGGGCTTTACTTGACTACGTAAGTTAAATCCCTCCCCTAACGAAAAAATAGGGTTAGCGCTATTAGCAGGTACTATTTAACAAAAACCAAACACACGAAAATGTAGTAAATATCCAATATATATATATAAGCAACATCTTATTCATCATATGATTCCAAAGTAGCAGGCCGACACCAAAGAGTTACCAAAAACGGAAATACATAAACAAAATTATAATTCAATAATACTTAAGTTAAATAGATAATTATATAACGTAGACTACTCTTGGACAGCCGAGAACTCCATCACTAAGCTTGGTTTGCAAGGACGTCATCGATGTACTTCACCAGAGCCCAGTGTCTTGCTTTAATTCGTGATGACTTATTGGCCGAAAAACTACGGCTGATTCCTTTCGCATGTTGTCTCAAGGCCACAATGTCCCAAACTTGCCTCTTTCTGCTCACACAAAAAGGACACTTAAGGCTTCCATCCGGACGTCGGACCCTGATCTCGAGAGCAACCATCTTATCATAGTATTTGTCGTGGTAAGCTTCAAACTCATCCCCGCTAACATCAAAATCGGAGGAGTCGGCTGAATTTAGACGTGGGTCCGGTTCCGGAACCGCCGGTTCCAAAACCGCCGGTTCCCGGTTCCAAATTTCGTGGAACCAGAACCGGAACCGATCAATGGCCGGTTTTCCGGTTCCGGGCCGGTTCCGGTTCGAGGCAGTTCCGAGGCCGGTTCCACCCGGTTCCGGTTCCAGTTTTGGGACCGGTTAAAAATTAAGTTTTTAAGAAATTTTTTTTATTTTATATATTAAAGGTAAAATTTGTCAAAATTTGGGTATATTTAACCTCTTTTGACTTATAAGTTTGGTTTTGGTTATTATATATAAATATTTAATGCTTGATTTGTAATTTTTTTAATATGTTTGGTATAATTTATGTATATTTTACTATTAAAAAGAGGAGAAACCGGCGGTTTGGGACGGTTTGGAACCGGCGGTTCCGAACCACCGGTTTGAACCGGATGGAACCGCCGGTTCCCCGGTTCCGGGGGAGGGGGAACCGTAACCGTAACCGCCCTCGGAACCGAAACCGCCGGTCCGGTTCCGGTTTCGGCCGGTTTTGACCCGGTTCCAGAACCTCCGGTTCTCCGGTTCCATTGGAACCGGACCCAGGTCTAGCTGAATTGGATGCCATTTTGCCTGCAAATAGTAACACAAGCATGTAACCCATCATCTTAGTGCAAATCAATAACAATAAAAATCAGGATACGTGTACAACACATTTTAATAGAAATAATAAACAACCCTAGCGAAAGCTGTCCAATAAAACAAAACAGATTTAAATGTAATCTGAGTTCATTTACAAAACTATTGTTAAACAGAATTATTGTTCCAATACTGTTAAAAAGCGCAATTGTTGTGGCTTATCTACATGATCTGAAAACGTTGCATTTGATTGAAATGTGTAACAAGCAGTGAAGTGTACTCTACTATATTTTAATGCAAGATCGATAGTGGACACACATAAAACATTGCAAAAGATATACGATATGGATCACCCTATTCATATTCTATTTAGGTTATAAATAATGATCAACACGGTAGAGATGGCAACATGAGTTGAATACAGTAATATTGCATAATTATTTGCTTTACCAGTTCACTGTGACATTATGCTAACTAAATAATAACTCATGCATAATTCTTGGGCATTATTCCTTTATTGAGTCATGTGATGATATTGAATAACCCTGAGTATAATGACCAACTTAGATATAGATCACCCCTCAGTACGACGTCAAGTCCGTTATTTAATACAAATACGGTAATATTTATTGGCACAAAAGAATGGTATATAATTTGAGAACTCAAAATATTTTAGTATGGAATTTTATAAGTGCAATAACCATTTCAAACCAAAGATTTATGATACGTTTACAGTAATATTTATTCAGCCAAAATGATCTAAATAAATATTTCAGCAGAACTTATTTTATACAAATCCAAATTCAGATTTTATCTCTACAATATCTGTCAACCAGTTTAGAAAGATAATAGAAAGGATAAGGGGCAAAAATCTCCTTCTGGTGCAATCAAGTCTTACTATGCCAATGTCATTCTTCTACTCGATTCTATAAGAACAAACCTTAACATAGTAAACCTTGATTGCACTAGAAGAACAATTTTTTAAACCTCAAACAGAAATCCATCAGAACTACATAACAACACAAAAAGGAACAAACACCATAGGTCGAATTAAACATGCATGCACACCACCAGATGAGGAAAAGTAAACACTTACGGATAAATTGAACGAAGCCTGGAAAAGATGACCGAATCTGGCCGGACCAAAACAAGAGAAAAGGAAAGTAGAGTAAACAACCAAAACCTGCAAAAAAGAAACAACGAAAGAATAAGAAAAGCAAAGAAAGGGAAGGAAAAGGGTTGAAGACAAAGGCTGACGAGCCGAAAAAACAACACAGAGGGCGACAGGATTATACACAGAGATCGACGGCAAACCCTACACATTGCCAAGCGGGGGGGACTAATTTATAGCAATTACCAGGCGTATTTTGGGCCCAGATGCCCATATAACGTTAATCCATTGAAACCATTTTCAAAACAGAGGCGGGCCCACATTGATTTATACCACAATAATACCCTTCCATATTAGTGACGGCGGACAATACGCGTCCAAATTGATACGCCTCGCAATATATATATTATATTCTTGCCATAGTAGGGGTCTTTATTACTATATATGCGGGAATATTCTATTGTAAGCAAAATTGCGGACCAATACGATGTAGGAGTCCGCGTAGGGAAAAATATAAAAACTTAATTTACTACATTTAAAGAGCAAACATCGTTCTTCCAAAAACAAACAAAAGAACACTATAAAAACGGAAAACAAGCATCAAAATAATTTCACTACAAGGGTACACAAAACACTGCTCTCCGATCTCAAAAACCTTATACATTGTATAGAGATCATTAACAATGAAAAACGCCAACCAACAACGGTGTGTTCTTATCCTCCCTTCCCTTCGTTCTCTAAATAGTTTTGTTACATTGTACTCATAACCAAAATTTTACCAGGTTTCCCATTGGACACAATGTCGAGATCAAAGGTTTTGATGAATGGACTTCCAGTACACTGCTTGGACAAGTTAGAGGCTATTTCAAGGGTGAATTCTACATAACCCAGCTGTGGACTGTTATGGACCCCGATGAATCAGGGGAATATGAGAACAGACAACCGGATCAAGCTTACTATCAACAGAAGCAACACAAATACCACGTCATTCATAACAAATTCGTTCGTGATGCAATAACAAGGGAAAACCGTGAACACTACAACAACGGCGATATCATTGATTGGAACGAGGCACACACCATATGGAAAGGTACAATCGTTAAAAAGGTTCAAAACAGCGGCCAAACGGGAATGCAACAACCCAACCAGTGTACCTACGAAATAAGGTTGACCGACTCAAACAGAATTGCGCACCCCCACAGCAACAGCATCCACCCACATCGCCCATGGCCTTGAGTACTACAAATATCAACGATTCAAGAAAAAACGACTACAAAGTATCTTATTTATGCAAAAAAGCAATAATTATACTCCCTCTGTCCCTAAATATAAGTCCCATTTTCCGTTTTGGGTGTCCAAAATATAAGTCCCATTTGCAAACTTTCCACTTTTGGAAAAATAAATTTACCACATTACCCTCATCAAACATTCAAATTACATCTTTTCTATCTCTCTCTCCTCTACTTTTACTATATTACCCTCATCACATCATTCAAATTACACCTTTTTTATCCCTCTCTCCTCTCCTTTTACCATTTTATCCTCACCCAATCATTCAAATTACACCTTTTTCATCTATCTCTCCTCTCATTTTACTATTTTATCCTCACTCAATCATTTAAATTACCCACTTTTTCAACTTTTTCTTAAAACTTGTGCCTAAACCCAAATGGGTCTTATATTTAGGGACGGAGGGAGTATTACTTTATAATTTATAATAATACTACAAATACATACACATCTGTCACACCAAAAAACCTATTTCTCACTATCACCCAACATCACATAACAATGGGCCCGTCCGTAGGATGGGCACTACCTGCTAGTGATTAGAATTATGAGAACAAAACTTTATTAGACTTATACACTATTTATACGGCTTAAAGTGTTAAACTCTGAGTTTTCATTTGTGGGAAATGTTGCTTTTGTTTGACTAGATGATTCACGTACAATAGCTAGTAAGCCACTATCCTAAAGAAAGATCAAGTAAACTTTTCAAGGACTTTAGATTTATATGACATAAGATAAATATACCCATATCTACTCATGCTATTAGTAAATGTAATGAAATATCTATAGTCACCTCTAGCTTTCATTGGCCCACATACATTAGTATGTATTATGCCTAAAAGTTCATTAGCCCTTTCACTTGTTCCCTTGAGAGGTGACCTTGTCATCTTGCCTATCAAGCATGATTCACACTAATCAATAAATTCACAATCCATATCTTATAGAAGTATTCATTTAAGGAGTTCCTTCATGCAATTCAAGCTAATGTGACACAAACGACGATGTCATAGATAGGACTCATTCAAACAATTTGATTTTTGCCCTTTAGTATTAATGTTATACGATTCTGATTTGAGATCTAACACAAATAGTCTATTAATCATTGGAGCACAAGCATAGAAGATTTCATTCTTAAAAATAGACATACTTCCATTCTTGATATCAAACTCAAATCCTTTCAAATGTAAAAGTGAAACTGAAACAAGGTTCTTAGTAATAGTAGAACCAAAATAACAATTCTTCATTTCTCAAACTAAACCAAAAGGTAAAAATAGACAAAAGTCTCCTATGGTAAGCGCATCAACCTTTGCTTCATTTCCAACGCATAGGTCTATTTCTCCTTTCTCCAATTGTCTTCTACTTCTTAGTCCCTTCACATTTGAAATAATGTGAGAACTATGTATGGTATCTAATACTAAAGTAGTAACATTGGTTGTTAAAGTTTTAATAACATTGATACTTGAATTGGAACTCATAGTTCCATTCTTCTTATCCTCCAAGTACTTGGGACAATTCCGCTTTTAGTGTCCTTTATCCTTGCAGTAGAAGCAATCATGGTCAACAACCACCTTTGGCTTTTCACCTCCCTTGGGTTTTGCACCTTGCTTGCCTTTTCTTTGAACATGATTCTTCTACTTGCCTGCTTTCTTAAACCCTTGTACTTTATTGACCACAAGAACATCCTTCTTGTTGTCAATGAGAGTGTTTTGTTCAGTAGATGTAACCATACCATGGAGCCTATTCAGAGTTCTTTACCTCATGCATACGATAGTTCATCCTGAATTAAGAAAACCCATCATATAAGGAGTGTAGGAAGATATCAGTGGCTCTTGGACATGATTCTTCTACTAGCTTGCCTTCTTAAACGCTTTTACTTTAATGACCACAAGAACATTCTTCTTGTTGTCAATAGGAGTGTTTTGTTCAACAGATGTAAGCATACCATGGAGTTCATTCAGGGTTTTTTTTATCCCATGCATATGGTAGTTCATCCTAAATTGAGAAAATCCATCATGTAAGGAGTGTTGGACGATATCAGTGGCCAACTCTTGGTCATATTTAGCATATCCAATGACTCCATACGTTCAGATAGACCGATCATGTCAAACACATGTGGGCCAACTGATTTTTTTTCACAAGTTTACTATACAGTATAGCCTTGTGAGTTTCATATCTTTCTTTTTCTTTTTGAGGAAAGTTTCATATCTTTCAATCCTTGCTTGTTCCTGAAACAACATTTTCAGGTTGGTTATGATGGAATGAGCATCATGATTTTCCAACCTCTTTTGAAGAGCAGATTCCATAGTAGCTAGCATAAGACATGTGACATGCACAAACTCATCTCTTATTTTCTTCTCTTCTGCCTTTACCTCATCAGATGAGGTATTAGTTAGAACAGCTGAACAGGTGTCGAGGTTGCTAGCATATTCTCACGTTCTTCGGATCTGAGAAATATTCTTATATTCCGTTCCCAATGAAGAAAGCTTGCTCCATGAGCTTGTTCTTCTCAACAACTGAGCGTAGGGTGAATTTCAAATTATTGCTAGGCATGATTTCTGCAAAAGGAAACAAAAAAACAAAAGTTCATGTTTGACATGCAAATACTTGATATAAATTTTGCTTTAAAACAAGTAAATGCACATTTTATTCAAATAAACAATTTATGCTCCCGGTGAACAAAATGATTTCAAGATCCTATTACAAACAAGACTCAACGTACATTTGCATTGCCCTAAGTCTTGTGTGCTCAAGGTAAGCAACAATTACTAATTATAACTCTTTATAGTTCTTGGTTAATGGTCCACGTCCAATGTAGGATCCACTACCATGCCTCAAGATCCAAAACTTTGCCTTTTGATCTCTTGTTGGGTATAACTATATCAAGATTTATGAATCCTGATAACGATGATTTAGTCGTTTTTAAACCACAATTATGCAAGAAAATCACACTAACTTAAACCAAAGTATAAAGCAAGTAAGGGTCGATTCCACAGGGAGACAAGTTATCTTTAGCAGAGAATTATGTGTCAAACAGAAGTAACAAAGGGGGGTTTTTAGGTTTTGTTCACACACTAACATGCAAAGCATAAGAATTCGAGAGTTTATCAATCAGTATTTGGAAACACTTAGGCAAACAAATATCCGCATTCGCTTGACAAGTTGATCATTGATTTCATTCAATATCTATGCAATGGAAATTCCAATTCCTTTTCAAAAGTAATTAATAGCACAACCAGATACTATTAACCCTAACTAGATAAATAATCATGAAACTATCAAGATTCAATCTAACTAGCAGCATTCAACAACAGGAATATAATTGGATACAAACTAAGATAAAACAACTAGCTTTTACCCTAGAATGCAAATCGATTCTCTTATGCATATAACTAACACAACCATATATTAGCACAATGCAGTTGCTACTTATGAATTAGAGATGCTCAACCAGAAACACTCTAAATCTAGCAATAACCTAATAACAATAAATCCTAGATGATCAGGCTAGAAATCATTGAAACAAGTCAATAGCAATTCAAGCAAGAGAAAAGATTAAATCCATGCAATCGATAAGGAATTAGAAATCTCACAACTGAATCAGAACGAACACTTCAATTATCTGTCTAAGCAAAGAGGCTTAGTTCTCCATAGGTCTTCAAAACACAAAATAATTCCAAACTCAAAAACTAGCTCTAAACAAAGGGTTCAAAAGCCCTTAAATATGAGAAAACATCTATCCAAAAATACATAAAAACCGGACCTAAAATAATATCCAAAAGTCCAATAAATAAAACGCAGTGTTTAAAGGAAGAATTCGCCTCGGAACTGGCAGCGGTCGCCGCCTCCCACAGATCACGTTTCCTTCGTTCTCTTCACTTCAGCTCCAAGTGGTCTTTGGTGCACTTCGACTCTTCCTTCTTCAACACTCCAAAGTCCATCTTTAGCACCTAAAACATGACTAAAAGTATGCTAAAACCCCATCTATATACACAACATAAATGTGTATATCAAATCCCCGTATAGATCCACCTTCGCTAGCTAGTTTAATGTTTAAGAAGGACACCCTCGCTTTTGCAAAGCCCATCCAACCAAAACCAAAAACACATCATAGTTTGTGATATGAAAAGACATTGCCCCAATATTCTTTTGGGAACTTAAGCATGAAATAGTCATTATTTGTGACAAAAACATAATGGATACCCAAAGCAAAACTTAAAAAGACATTCATATGCAAGAATTAAAATCATATTATAAAACAAGCAAACAACCATTAATCAATTCATCTAATGAAAAACTAATACGAAAATCTTAATTCAAAAGAAACTAATACGAAAATTAATCACAAATGTGCATTTAATTGGACAAAACTATATGATCAAGATATAATATCAAATATTTAATCTTATTTCAGTGGGTTTTCCTAACACTTTAGGAAATTATTATATTAGATAATATCACAATATCATCTAATTATACCGATAAGATCATATCTTAACATGTATAATATAAATTTTTTTTTCTTAGACTGGATTATGACCTAGTCAAGATCCAAATTAACATCATACAAGAATAAAATTACATATTCATTTTTCCAATTGTACACATACTATTCAAAGAATAGTAAATCACAAAATCAAATTTGATGATCATAGTATATATTTAAAACAACAATTGTATACATTATAAAAGGTGTTTCTGTTAATTAACACAAAATAAGCCAAAACAATATTAAAATCCAATTTTAATTTTGAGATGCCCACTGCCTGGTATATTATGTTGATGTAAAAACTCATATCAATTCCCCGTACAAACTCATATGTACGTTACACGGTACAATACAATATACAATAAAAGAAAATTAATCATAAGGAACTCACGTGGGTCAGCGTACAACACAATCAAGGTTGTGTTCGGTGAAAGAAGATTATCAAAACAAAAGCTATTATTTTATGGAAGAAGATTCTAGGCCACACAACTCTTTTCTAGCATCCAATCAAATATCAAAAAGTGACTCACTTTCTCACAAAAAATGACACACATTCTAGACCTTGTTTGGTTGAAAAAAGAGCTACTAAAAAAAAGTGCATTATGGTGCATAATATGCCATCCACCGAACAGAGCCCAAATTGTGCATCAGCGCATAGTACTCACAATCCCTTTTAAGAGATTGTTGGATGTTCTTGCCATTTTAGCGAGACAATTCAGAAATTCCTTCAAATCTTGTCTTCTCGGCATTTTCAAATTTGCACTAATCTCGTCGCCTTTGACCCTATCTACTCTCTCTACCGACCATTCGCCTGATGAGGAGCGGTTTTGACCATTGACTCGTTCCGTTCCCACCGCCCTTCATCAACCTAGCACCACCGCCTTTGTCGACCCGGCGCAACCGCCTTCGTCTACTCGGCGCAACCCGTGATCTACATGTACGTACAAGACAACTGAAATTCAATTTCAATTTAGCCAATGTGATCTACTGTGCACAAGCCAACTAAAATTCAATTTCAATTTCGTACATACAATAATTTTTGAAACTCAATTTCAATTTCACTCCAGTCACGCATGCATCACAATTTCGTAGGGATTGAAATTCAATTTCAATTACTCAAATTGTCCAATTAATTAAAATCTCTATTTCAATCAAGCACAAAAATTATATATCAATTTCGTGGATTTGAGTCAAAATTTCCATCAAGAACAAAAACCTAAATCTTTGATCCAATCAAGAGATGCTTAAGGCTCTGATACCACTGAAGGGTTTTTAGATGCGTATAGAGATGCTTAAGGCTCTGATACCACTGAAGGGTTTTAGTCACGCATTCTTGACTAGATAAAAAAAATAAGGGTTAGTAGAATACGTCTTGATGTGTGTTTAGGGTTTTTTGATAGAGAGAAAAGCCTCAATTGTGACTTCTCTAATCAGTCCACACTAGCACGGGATTGGGATATTTTTCGCTTCCGATTGCTAGATCGAAGTGTCATAGACTAAATGAAAAGTAGAAGAAGAGAGCTTTTTATTTCTTACGTAAAACTTATGAAATTCTAGTTCTCTTCTTCATTTTAAAGGCTTTATATATTTATTTATCCAAATAAATATATCTCTTTTATTCTCAAGAATATTCATTATATTTATTGATAGTTATCTCATTTTCTTATTGGGCTAAAGCCCTATGTTTGACAAGGACTTTCAACCCGTTGGTCCAGTCCGTCAACTCAATATTTGTGATCTCATAGGACCTGTTTATAATAGCTATGGATTGAAACTATTTAACCCATTAATCATAGTTGGTTTCTAGCAAAACTCTACGACTCCTAAAATAACCGGATTGAATCTCTCAATCAATCGTCCTACTCCATGTTCAGTAATTGCAACTTTTATAAAAAGACACAATTCCTTCAAAAGATTATGTTAACATTTATATTACTTGTATAAGTATGAAAATCCCATGACAAAGGCAATGTAAATGTGCGCTAGATGGAATTGTTTTCAGACATTTCAGTAAGTAGAAACGTGATTAACAGATGAAAAATGGTTTTTTTTATTGATTTTGGAATACTAAATGGAATTGTTTTGAGACATTCCATTCATTTTCTGTTAGTGATCAAGACTCTCTTCAACCCAACTTGAAATTCCGCGGTGTCAAAGTCGTACATATGGCGCATGGAAACCACGGGATTTGTCGGCGATTTCCCCCTACAAGAGCGGGGAGTCTATTTACACGCCGAATAATTGCTATTTTCACTCGCACAACCTAGTTTCGTAAGGATCTCACGAAACCACATTTCGTAAAAGATTTCGGGTTAAAAAAATCCGAGAGTTCGCGAAACACGGTTTAGTGAAATCTCAGTAATTACCGTTTAGTGAGTTTTTTTGTGTTGTCAATTGTTTTGGGCCTCACTAAAGCCCATCTAGTGAAAATGAACGCTTTGACCTAATCTCACTAATATGATGTGGTGACTTCATCTTCCTCAAGACTCGTCTCCCCGACTTCAAAACAAATCCAGCGGAAGCATCCGAATCAAAAATGGTGAGAGGGCGAGGTTTTGTTGGAAAGGTGATAAAACCCGGAGGCAGAGATGGATATGCAGTCGGCGGTCGCAGGAAGGGTCGCGGGACGAGCTCTAAATCCAATGGCGATGGAGGCACCGATTGAAACACATATGCGTCGCAGAGGGGCTCGGATTTGGACAACATCGATGCGAGTGACATTGTCATTGGTGCGGGTGCGAGCGACGCCATTGATGGTGCTGCAATGGCGTCCTCAACGGTTGTTGCCGGCGAGTCCGTGGCTTCGGAAAACCCAAAAAAGTGGGGTCGTAAAGTGGTAATTAATTAGCGTTTTAAGAAATTGATACCCCCATCCATGGCTAAATAATAAGTCTAGAGTTGAATTGGTTGTGAGATTTGGGTGCTCACCAAGTGAATTCGCTGCATTCATCCTCTTCGATCGTCTTCCATGTATGTGATCATCATGTTTCTCGTTGCGATTGTGAAATCTGATTGTAGTTTCTAAGCCTTGAATCCGTGTCGCCTCTTTTAAAGTTCAGATGATGTGGCAAATTCCTCCTGCGAGCTGTATTTTACCAATTATAGATTTCTGAATTGCAATTCCTGTGTATGATTTCATTTGATTGATTTTGAAATTCAATTGCTTATATGTGCTACGGGCCATATGGTTTGACTAATTAGTTAGTGTCCTTGCACTAATAGTGGATAGCTAGAATAATTCTAGATTGGATTGGTAGAAATTGATATAATCGTAATTAGCATTAACTCCTCAGTTACAGTAATAGCCAAATCTTTTGTTACAAATTTGTAGAACTTTATAATTAGTATAATCGTAATTAGAGGTTGTTGTCATAGATCTCGCCAAATTGACGTTTTACTATCCGTTTTACTATCCTGGGTATGCAGATTGGTCTATGTGGGTAAGTATGGACTTTATATTGAAGCTGAGATATTATATTCCGAGTTGGAATCGAATATGTTATGCGAATTAATCACGAGAGCGGAATATCTATGAAAATAAAGTTTATGTACCTTTATATCTGAAAATAAAGTTGATTTAATCTATTTTGATACTCTTGTCTTTTTATTTTATTTTATTTTATGGATGGGCTTTCTGATGATTTGTTGAATGATGTGGTTATTTAATGAATGTTGAAGAATTATGATCAAAAAAGGAAAAAAAATGTTATTTATTAGTTAAAGCATTAGTGATGAATTGCTACTTATTTGATAAATTGTTTAGTCAATATTGGATCATGTTACCATAGAGGTTGAAGAATAACTCAATCGATAGAGTTATAAGATTTTGTGTCATTGATTTAATTGAATAGTTAGAGATAGAAATTTCTAGTATTCTTAACAAAAGGAAGGTGAGCGATAAGTATTAATCTGGCAGTTAAATAGCTAGCTAGCTATTTAACTAAACCAATGGTCTAAAGTACTCCAACTCTATAGGTACAGTTATTTTTCTTAAGTAATTGTAATTGATATCTAAATTTAGGATATCATAAAGTTTTGTTATGTAGGTCAAAATATAGACATGATATAAGTAGATGATTCACGCAAAAAAGAATTTACTGAGAAATAATGTAATTATAAATACATGGCATACATTTATGTACATTTAGTAGCTAACAACTAGCTTGAACACGAAATCAGAATACTAGAGCACTTATAGATATGGTACTTAAGAGGCCGATAGTTGGCTCAAAGACAGATGTGGGAGGACGTGCTAGGGTTGAGGGTCGTATAGTTCTTAGAGATGATCGTTCAGCTGCGACAAAGAACCGTAGGTTGGACACAGTTGGTGATGATGGTTCAGATGTGCACGAGGAGGCGTAGGTAATTGAGGGTGCCCCGTCCGTTGACTTGGGTACTCAGCAGAATGATGGTACATCCTCGGCTCACCAGGAGCATGTTGTCGTATCTCAGGGGATCGAGATCGGTTCGACTTCGTGGATAGATATTGGATCAGTTTGCTCTCCGAGGTCGTCCACTTCTATATTTGACTTTGGAGTTTATGAGATTATCGAGGATATTACGCACATGGATGTAGGGATTAAGGGAGGGTCGGACCGATTACACCACGAGCCCCCCGAGCGCTGTTGTTGCTTTGTCACCCGTTGCTACGTCACCCGTCGCAACGATTGGTGAGGAGACTAGCTTGGGAATGAGCATTGATGCTGCTACAACATCAACTATTTCTACGATTATAGATGTTCCTTTTATTGATGAGAGGAACACCATCTTACCTGAGGGAGTTCCAACGATGACTACAGATCCGCCAGCGGCAGCTCCAGTGACGGCTACAGATCCGCCAACAACAGCTCCAACGACGGCTATAGATCCTCTAGCGGCAGCTCCAACGACGGGTACAGATTCGCCAGCGGCAGTTCCACGTGTTGACGGTGAGGATGATGGACATTCCTTATATTATGGCCAAGGTTACCGGGTGCGCCACGCTTATTTGACATTCTGGATACCTACGACGACACTCATGTTGCTTCCCAGATTTTGCATGACACTATGAGAGTTTGTAGTGGTGTGACGATCATACATCCAGCGGTTAGGGAGGATTGTATCTCCGGCCAAGGTGATTAAGGCATATAGCCGTCCTGCACGCCATTTTGAGAAGTTGCACAACCATCATGATGATGTTGTAGGTGGTTGGTGGGATTTGGCTAGCCATAGTGGACTGCGGTCATTGGTAGAGCTGAGTTTTGGAGGGATTGATCATGTGCTCATCTCAACTTTCGTTGAGCACTAGATGTAGAGACTAACTCTTTCCATTTTCCTTGGGGAGAGTTAAGCATTACGCTCCCCAACGTCGAGCAGATATTGAGGATTCCCATCGATGGGGCACCGATTTCTGGAGAATTGACCAATTTCGCATACGACGAGATGATATCTGATGTTTGGGGTATCCATTTAGAGGAGGTTGTTGTAGTGAGGATGGCTGGTGGGTTGCACACAGATGATATCAAAGGGCATTATGTTACGGTCGAGGGGGGCGGAGCAGATGGGGACGGTGTAGAGTGGGGTGGTGCAGGCGACCGAGTATGGGTTACTGGATATTTTCAGTGCATGATTGAGGTAGGAGCTAGTAGTTTGCATGTAGTGAGAGCCTATTTGATGGTCCTTGTCAGGAACGTCTTGTTTCTTGATAAGTCGACCAACCAAGTGAGGGCACACTTCCTCTCATACCTTATGGACCCTGATTCAGCGGCTAGCTTCCCTTGGGGAGCTGTTGTCCTCGTATTCTTGTATAGGGAGTTAGGACGTGCCTCCCGGATCAAGGCGAAGGGCATCATAGACTGCATGGTTTTCCTTTAGGTTGATCTCTTTTTATAGTGCTCAGATCAATTTGGATTGGACATGTCTAGTTACTTTACCCTAACCTCAAAATGTTCTTATAAACGTGGATATACAGTTACTTTCCTTCATTTGTTGGCCCTGCTATTATGGATCTCAAAAAGCAAGCCGATCCACGAGCAGCTGCACGACATCAGCCAAAGCATGTTCAGGATAGGGATGAGATGAGGCTACTTAAGATCTGTCAGATTCTAGATAGCTTCACGGCGGATTAAGTACATTTTCCTTTTGGTTTGGGAACCCATAGTGTAAGATTTGGTACCGTGTTTCTTAACTTATTTTTCGTATGTAGATTTATTGGACGACTTGGCGACGTGTTGGCATAGCACTTGATTTTGATGGGCCTCAAAGTGTCTCTCGATTCAGAGGGTTGCTTGAGTGTGGGCATATGTTGGAGCCATATCACCTGGACCACTTATTGAGACAATTTGGGTACAGATTGTCCATCCTGGTTCCTCCGATTAGACCCACCGAGGTAGATCGACCTGAGCATATCAGACAATATGTGTTGATGTTTGATTATGAACATCGTAGTTGGGGCGAGAGAGACTTGCATCTGATCGCTCTCCATGCGGAGAATACAGCTAGACACTCATGGGAGGTGGACGAGGATATATTGATTGGTTCATCAATCGCACTCATCCGATAGAGGACCCTAGATCAGTTCCTGATCTCTTGCCGACACCACCGGCAGTACTTGGACATCACGTGATCGCTCCTGATGCACACATGCAGCGACCACAGATTCCCGTCATAGTTGTTATTGAGCACACGGTACGTATATCTTTTGTTGGTATTATATTGATTATATGGTTAATTAGTAATGTTGATTTTGTTGTTATACCTTTTCAGCAGGTGAACACATCCCGTGGTGAGATTTGGGATCGTTTGGACAGGACTGACATCATTAGTAACGAACATGCTTTCCTAACCCACCTCATTGATTGCTTGATAGGTACGCTCCCGACCGTGCCCGATCCACTTCTGCTTGCATCACAGCGTCGTGTTGAGCGCGGATAGAGTAGTGGTACCGCACACGAGCGAGAGGGCGACGTAGGTCCAGACGGTAGCGCTCCTTTGAGCTTCAATTTTTATGGCCTTTGACTTCGTAGTTTTTTTATGTAGTTATGTCGGTATTCAAATATTGATGAATAACATATTTTTATGTTTTGCTTTTCATTGTATATGTTTTTATTTCAAATCAAAACATTTATTTTATAACTTAAAAAGGGAAGTACAATTACAAATGCTAAAACTGAAACACGAGGACTCTTAACGAAGTTTAAATCCAAATACAAATGCAACGAGTACATGTTGTACCATAAGAAATAATATATAATGTATGATGATCTATAAACCCTAAACTAAAACCATAAGAAATGCTTCAATGATTACTTACATAGTGAATGAAGACTTGTTCATACTGTAGGTGTGGTCCATAATTACAAGATATGGGAATAACTTCATCAAGTGCGACGATATCGGGTGGACGATAAAAAGGATATCAATAGCATCAGAATTGTGTGGTGTCCTCTTGCGTACTATGTAATTTTCTTTCTCCATAAATTGTAGCGTCCATTGACACACGTTTAATTTATCACGGTCTGCCAAGAATAGTTTCTACTTGTAGTTTGAAATTTGCTTCGTCGACGTTATATTATTTGGGCTCACATCTACCATCCACTTCGAGATAGACCTTGGGGGCACAAATATACTTGATCATGTGCATATCATCTCCTCTTCATCCTTGGTCATGCGCCCACGAAATGCATGGCCAAGCATACTAGTAGGAAGATCATGGTTGTGGAAGTCGTGCTTCAACTTCAACGTCCACTTACTTGTAAATTTATCTCATCGGCTCGTAAACACAAATTTGCAACCACACTATTTTGAATGTCCCCTTTCCGAATCAGATCTAGATTTTCCAGCTTGTTCGCAACCTAGTTTCAACATTCTTTGACTTGAGTTCATGATGGTCAAATTAATATTATATGGTCTAACCAAGTCTCTTGCCCATTGAATCGCTTCTTTTTTACTATCTCACTAATAATTGTTCTCAAAATTTTGTGTGAAATCTATACCTCGCTCCTGTCAATACACAAATCACAAAGACATATGAAACAAAATCGACTTAAACATGTAACATGTGTAATTACTATGGTTTAGGGTTTAGGATAATCTTACTATTTTTTCATTCCTACTATCTTTATGTGTAATATCCAGTTTCGTTCCAATTTTTGTTTCTCGGTTTTGAAAATTATTTCGCCTTGTAATTTATTTCCTTTTTTGATTTTGTAACTTTTCGGGTTTCGTTTTGTAAATTATTTTAAGTGGCTAGTCAAATATTTGGAGAATAAAATTAGTTAGAGTAATAAATTTATCTTTAAATTAAGATAAGATTTTCTTTTGTTTCCCTTTATTTAACCCTAATTAGCCCATTGTTTTCCTCGGGTCAATCGTGTGGGCAAGCGGGTAAGCCTTCCTATCTTCTTGTTCTTTTCCTTTTATTTTTCCGGCCTTAAATTCTATTCGGTCAACGTCGGGATCCGGGGAGCGGTGGTGTCAGCGATTTATGGCCGCGGGCGTGGGTCTTGGGTGGCCGGAGTCGGGGCAGGGTAGCGGGGAGGTAGAAGTCGGGTCAGCGCCGGGTTAGAACGGAGGGAGACCGGGAGCGAAGTCGGAGTCGGGATCGAGTGTTTCAGTTCAGCGAGGGTCGGAGTGGGTCGAGCGAGCGCGGAGTCAGGGGTGAGGCCGAGCGAGCGAGAGGGCGTGTGGGAGTCGGGTTCGGTTGGTGTCGGGGTAGAGCGTCGGAGGCGAGGTCGGGCGAGCGGAGAGACCGGCGGCGGCCTGCAACTTCGTGAGCAAATTTGGGGAGGGGTCTTGGGTTGAAGAAGGGCTTTTGGGTAGTGGGGTCCACCTAGGAAAGAAAGAAGGGGAGGTGAGTTGGCGTGGATGAGTGGGGAGGAAGGGAAATAGGTGGGGCCCGGGTGGTACAAAAAGAAAAAGGAGGTTGGTGGTGTAGAGTGGGTAATAGCCGGGAATTAATTAATTAGGATCCGTTCTGGGTTCGGTTCGGGTTTGGTTTGGGGGTCGGTCCGTATTTTAATAAAAGTGTTCGAATCAATTTTGTCCATCGTTAAGTCTCAATCTCGCTATTAAAATATTAAGGGACTCGGAGTAATTCTTGTTGATTTTCTTAGGAAGTATTTCGGACTCGTCGCTTTTGAGGTAAGTCGTTCTGCGACTTGCTCGGCTAGGTGGTTCTATTCAATTCTTGTTGGATTGCATGCTGTGCTAGTAGGATTGGTTTTGGGAAACTAGTCCCTACAATATTATTTTACTAAAATGTTTTATTTATATATATATATGTGTGTGTGTGATCGTATGTGTTATTGCGGGCAACTGGTTTTCAAAAGGATTTTATCGTATAAAAAGTTTTCACGTGTTTCCTGTGTGTTGGCATCTACCGGTACGGCCTTGTTCTCGGATTTCCGAGGAGAAGGGGACTTCTAGAGGCATGGTCGTATGGCAAGGAGAGCCCCTTCAAAATTTATAAAAATGTTTTGGCGAGTGCTCTAGTAGGGGCTCGACCAGAGTTAGAAGTGTGTGGAAAATGGAATGGCTGGAGGATGCCTTAGATGCGGGTGTTGTGGGTGGAGGCCGTTAACACCCCGCCTAGGATTGTGTATGTGTGTGTGTGTGAATGTGTGGATTTGTGAATGTTTGTGTAAGAGTAATTGTAATTGTGATTATGCTAGTGAATTGGAATGTGTGTGACTAACTGGACGTAGGACTGGACTAGAGCTATGCGTGTGATTGCGGACTTGTTTGCTGACCTTAGAAACTCGTTTTTAAACGTTCTATTAGTACTGTATGTTTTCTGACTTGGATTAGGATAGTAGCTGACCCCTCGGGGAACTATCTTTCAGACTGCAGGTATCTAGGAATCCGTGTAGGGACTTGGCGGATTGGTGGTGCGAAGCGGCGATACGTGTCATAGGATGGTTTGGGTTTTTGGGAAAGGTTGTTGGTATTTCAATTCATGTTATCGGTTGAATTATCTTGTATAGTTTTATATCGTAAGTTGTTAGTTGATGCGCTTGGGGTCTGGGGAAGTTCGTAATTTCTAGTCTTGCGTTAAGTTGGGATCATGAATTGTTTTGTAAAGGTTTTGTTTCGTAATACAAGTTGGATGTTTTTCAATATTTTCTCGCCGTGCCCGCGTTGCAAGATCCGAATGTTCTGTTGTCGAACCAGCTTGGTAGCGCCTTGTGAGGTCTACTACCGAGTAATGCCCCGGTGTAAAGACGGGGTGTTACATTATGGCTCTATTACATAATTGAACTAAATATAATAAAGTCACACACAAGTTTCTATTAAAATCAACATAAATAATAATTTCCACATTCATAATAGTTAAATAGAAGTTAAGACTAAAAGAAAGAAGATGTACAAGAGAGATAATATATCAACTAAAATAGGCATATAAAATCATTTGTTAGATTTAATTCAAGTTTTATCACTTGCATTCATTATCCTTTTAATTACTTCAGTATAATTTCTAATTTTATATTTTAATAGTTAGACAAATTTAGGCCATTAGTTAAAATTAGTGAGCATGTTTTCTCCAACTCTACCGATGAAAATTATGTTTGAGAATGTATTCATTAGTCAAAGACTAATCTTGATTTAACCCATCTTCATTAAGTTAAGATATTAGTTTTATTTATACCTTAATCACTCATCTTGTTTGACTTCATCTTATATAAGACTATGATGCTTCATAATTTGGTCTTCTTTATTCTTCATTTAAGTCACTTTCATTAATTAGTTGATGACTAATAAAATTTAAATAAAGCGTAATGCGATTTATAACTACTATGGATCATAATATCAAACAATTACTACAAATTTCAATTACTAAGTCATTTATTTCACTACTAAATTTAAATCAATTAAAAATTATTTGAAATGAAAATTGTGATGTTTAATAAGTACCTCGAACCAAGGGCTCAGGTCGAATGGAGCATATTCTTCTCTTAAAGCCGATGAATCTCGATTAACATCCCACTCATAATAAGATATTTTTAATTGGTTTTAGAGTGAAAGAGGCTAATTGTGAGTGTTCCAATATCACTCTTCAACCTATTTGTAGAATTTTGACAAATTTAAATTTTTTACTGTTCCTTGTCAAATCAAAGTTACCGTTATAGTCAAATAAAAATCTCATGAAACACGGTTTCGTAGGGTAAATCGAAGGCAGGTTTCAATCTGGGTAAAAATCTCACTAAATGTCGTTTAGTGAGATTTCACGAAACCATATTTAGTTAATGTCTCACTAAACGCCATTTAGTGAGGCTGTTGCTAGTACATTACATCCAACCCAACGTTTGCTTGGTACCCAACAATTCTCACTAATCACGGTTTAGTGAAATCTCACTAAATATTGTTTCATGAAAATCCATCTCCAGCCAAACACTTTTTCGGGTTACCCGACAAATCTCACTGAACTGCATTTTGTGAGATCCCACGAATTATTATTTCGCGAGTGCAAATAGTAATTATTTGGAGTGCAAATAGAATCGGCCCTGCTGGAGTCGACCGATGTGCAGGGACGGAGCCAGGAATTAATTTCTGGGTGGGCTGGATTTACCTTATACAATAAATCCATGTCTATATATACGGTAGATTTGGTTTTAGAAGGTCCGGCTTTGCAATAAATTTCTTCATTATTAATACTTTTTTTACTAACAAAAATTTAACTCATCTCCTAAACAATTTAACATTACTTAATTAGTACAAAATTAAAAAGCCTATATACTGTTATAATATTTATTATATTTAGTGGATGTACCTAGAATGTTCCGGGATTTGATCTTATCTTGTACTCTCTTGATCTTATCTCCTTAATGTATTATCTATATAAAGGGTCCTCTAGCAACCCTAATGTAACTCAGAAAACATTCTATGCTACTCAAAAGTCTCTCTTCTCTCATAAATTATAACACATTATCAGCACGAGTTTGCTCGAAGAATGGATCATACGAATGGAGCACTTAATGGTGGAGAGTTATGTCTTATTGATAGTGCCACAACTCATGTCATATTGAAAAACTAGAAGTTTTTCTCAAACATAGAATTGACAAAGGCAAATGTCAATACTATATTTGGAATGAGCAATATCATAGAAGGCTTTGGGAAAGCCTCTATCATGTTGCCTGGGGGAACAAGGATATATATCAAAGATGCTCCATATTCAAGTAAGTTTCAAGGCTATTCGAGAAAATGGCTTTCATATTGAAACCATGAATGAAAGTGGTATTGAGTATTTATCACTAGTATCTCACGAAACTAGCCAGAAGCTAGTGTTGGAGAAAATGAGAACATATACATCTGGTTTGCATGGCATAATAATTTATCACATTCAAGCTAATAATGTAACTAACCAGAAGTTAGTCAATAAAGATTTATTCTCTTTGTGGCATGATAAGCTCGGTCACCTAGGTGAATCCATGATTCATAGGATCATTGGATGTTCACAAGGACACCCACTTAAGGACCTGAAGATCCTGTTAAAGGGTGACCTGACATGTACGGCTTGTTCCCTTGGAAAATTAATAACAAGGCCGTCTATAACAAAAGTAAACATTGAATCTCCCATGTTCCTTGAGCATATTCAAGGTGACATATGCGGACCAATAACACCGCCATGTGGACCATTTAGATACTTTATGGTGTTGATTGATGCCTCAACACGATGGTCACATGTAAGCTTGCTTTCAACAAGGAATGTTGCATTTGTAAGACTTTTAGCCCAGATAATTAAATTACGGGCTCATTTCCCTGATCAACCAATTAAGAGAAGGGCAATTTGCGAAAATGCCCCACCCAGAAAAACGGTTTGCAAAAATGCCCCTTAAAACAAAAAAATAGCGAAGCATGCTGTTTTGGGCTTTTTTGCAATAAAATTTACATTATTTTGTATTTTCTTTTAAATAGAAGTTTATTAAAAAATCATTATAATCACAATAAAAATATTTAGCCATAAATTCTGGAAGTTCTTTTTAAATACAGAATTAAAAAATAGAAAAAGAAAAAGAAAATATAAAAAAAGGAAATAGTTTCGAAACATTACGATTTTTTGCAAACAATGAGATATTGTAGAAGATATGGTGGAAGATATTGTTGAAGATATTTTTTGAAAATATAAAACGTAAATAAATGTCAATCATTATTATCTTCGTTTGAACATTCTTCGTTATTATCTTCGTTATTATCTTCGTTTCATCACAAAGTAGGGTAAAATTCATCTTGTCAGCCTCAATAAACATCTTGTCATACACAACGAAATATCTTGTCACTCTTTTGAAACATTAAGAACTTTTGGAAACAATGACATATTGTAGAAGATATGGTGGAAGATATTTTTTGAAAATATAAAACATAAATAAATGTGGATCATTATTATCTTCGCTCCAACATTGAACGTTATTATCTTCGTTATTCTATTCGTTTCATCACAAAGTAGCGTGACTCTCATCCTATCACCCTTAATGAAAATCTTGTCATACACAACGAAATATCCTGTCACCATTTGTAAAATACTACGGAGTATCATTTTTTTTTAGGTAAGATTTTCTTGTTTAGGTAAGATTTTTTGTTCTGCCCACCGAGAGGAGTTCGGTAAGATTTTCAATTTTCCTTTAATTTTTTAAAAAGGATAGATAAAAACCGAAATCTTTTTTTAACATTAAAATATTTATAAAATCTTTTTCTTTATATATATTTTCAAATTTGGATAAAAATAAAGTTTGTTAAAATATTTTATTTCTCAAATAAAATATTAATAAAAATAATAATTTTTGATTTTTTTAAAAATATTTCGTTTTTTATTTATTTGATAAAAATTAGTCATTTTGAGCATGAATGTAATATTTTTAGGCATAATCGCAATATTTTTAGGCATTTTTGCAAATAAAAAAAAAGGTCATATTTGCAAACGGATTATCAAATAGGGGCATTTGGTACTAATTCCCCTTAAGAGAATTAGGGTAGACAATACGGGAGAATTTACATCAAAGTCTTTCAATGACTATTGTTTATCAATTGGCATTATGGTTGACCATCTAGTGGCTCATGTACACACGCAAAATGGTCTGGCAGAGTCGTTGATTAGGCTCTTACAATTAATAGCTAGACCAATGTTAATGAAGTCAAAATTACCATCCTCGGCTTGGGGTTATGCAATATTGCATGCTGAGGCTTTGATTCGACTTCGACCAACCGCAAACAATAAAATGTCTCACTTGAAACTTAACTCTGGAAGAGAACCAGATATCTCGCACCTTAAAATCTTTGGTTGTGCGGTGTATTGTCCCTATTTCTCCCCCACAACGAAGCAAAATGGGGCCACAAAGAAGGTTGGGAATATATGTAGGGTTCGAATCTCCCTCGATCATAAAATACCTTGAGCCAATGACTGGTGATTTATTTAGAGCTCGGTATAAGGATTGTCATCTTGATGAGACAAAATTTCCAACTCTAGGGGGAGAAGAAAAGGAGATTGTTAAGAAAGAAATAGAATGGAATACAGATTCTCTATCATCTATAGATCCAAAAACAAATGAATGTGAACTAGAAGTTCAACGGATCTTGCATTTGCAAAATGTAGCTAATACGCTACCAGATGCATTTACCGATGCTAAGAGAGTGACAAAGTCACATATTCCAACTGAAAATGCACCAGTTCATTTAGAGGTTCCAAAAGTAACCACAAAAACGGCAAATGAGTCTCTAGCACAACAAAAACGTGGGAGACCATTAGGCTCTAAGGATACAATTCCTCGGAAGAGGAGAGAGCCGATAACATCTCAAAGGATTGATGATATGTCGATTCAAAAACAAAATGAAGATAGGATTCCTGAAGAAATCCTATCCAAAGACTCTGAAAGCAAAGAAGATTACATGGGGGGAAATTTCAAAATGTCAATAAATTATGTAAGTACCGGTATGGGGTGGTACAAGGAAGAAGTAGAATTTGAAGATGCCTTTGCTTATTCAGTGGCCATGGAAGTCATAGAAGAGGATGACAATGATCCCCAAACCATGGAAGAATGTCGACATCGAGATGATTGGGAAAGCTGGAAAGAAGCAAGTGAAGCAGAGCTGGCTTCATTAAATAAACGAGGTGTATTTGGGCATGTAGTCCCAACACCACAGAGTGTTAAACCAGCTGGATATAAGTGGGTGTTCGTACGAAAAAGGAATGAACAAAATGAAGTTGTCCGATATAAAGCTCGACTGGTTGTACAAGGTTTTTCTCAAAAGCCCAGAGTAGGTTACATGGAAACATATTCACCAGTAGTCGATGCAACAACACTCCGATTCCTCGTTGCTTTAGCCCTTATTGAACGGCTCAAAATGCAACTTATGGATGTGGTAACGGCGTATCTATATGGGTCATTAGATACTGATATCTACATGATAATCCCGGAAGGATTGAAAATGCCTGAAGCATTTAAAACACGTCACATGTACTCCATTAAGCTTAAAAGGTCGCTTTATGGATTAAAACAATCGGGAAGGATGTGGTACAACCGTCTTAGCGAGCATCTAATAAGGCAAGGGTTTGTCAATGACCAAATAAGTCCATGTGTGTTCATAAGACGAGCGGACTCGGGTTATGTAATCATAACTGTCTATGTTGATGACTTGAACATTATTGGAACTCCGGAAGAGATCCGATTGGCAGTTGACTACTTGAAAACAGAATTTGAGATGAAGGACTTGAGGACCACCAAGTATTTGTCTCGGCCTGCAGTTCGAGCACACAAAGAACGTAATCTTTATCCATCAATCCAATTATACAGAAAAAGTCATAAAACGGTTTAATATGGATAAAGCACATCTGTTGAGTACACCTATGGTGGTACGGTCCTTAAGTATGGAGAAAGATCCATTTCGCCCCTGTTGAACGGTAAATTTTAATGATGAAGGTGATATTGTTGGGCTTAAATTTTAATTAGGTCCAACGCTTAAATGACCCAAATGTGTCTTTAAGGGAAAATAACAATAAAACAAAGTAGAAAACACAAAAAAGAAAAAAAAAATAAATTGAATCTGATGCAACTCAACACATGTGCGTACAAATGTGGGGAGTTACTTCTCCACCACATGGAGTGGGCCCCACTTTAAAAAAGAAAGAAAAAAGAAACAAAAAGAAAAGGGGTTAGTGGGGGCTAATTGGTGGCAGTTTCTTAATGAAAATTGCCCCACTACCTCTGGATTTTTGAGCCAAGAAGTAACGGCTCTACCTCTCTCTTTATATATTTGTGTGGTGGAGGGGGCCTTTTGATCAGCACCAAAGAAGAAAGCAAAAACTACCAATTTGAAGAAACCAAAAGAAACAACTGACGGCAAAACAGAGAGAGGAAGAAAACAAAGCTCAAGGAAACAAGAAGGTAGTTCGTTTAATTCTCCTTAAACAAATTCATTCTCATGGATTTTCAGTAAACCTGAATTATTTCTTTTTAAATCTGTTCAATTGTTGCTTATGAAAAAGCCTTTGACTGAATTTGCTTTCTTTGGTGATACCAATCAAACCCTTGATCTTAATTAATTTAAATTTTCAACAAAAAAAACAGGGCTTAATTAAGCCTTCATCTACCCAAATTTTTCTACCAAAAAGAACTAAAGCAAAAATCAAAGTACATAATTATGTACCAAATTCGATGTCACTTTCGATCTGGAACTAATTAGTTCCTGTGACTTGGAAATTAATTAATTTCCTCCTTGATTAATTAATAAAAGTCGGTTTGAATGTGCCCAGTACAATCGGTAGGGCTACATCATCCATAAAACCAATTGGGTTATTACTTTTTTGGTTAATTAAGAGGCAAAAGTTTGCCTAATCTCCCCATATAGCCCGAACAACACAAGATAAAGAAGAAAACAAACAAATAGTAAAAGTTGGCACATGGGAAGAGAGAAGAAGGATGATGTAATGATGGGACAAGTCATTGGCTTAAAAAAAATTAAATATGGTAAATTGAATTATTAGGTAGTACAAAGTACAAATGTAGAAGAAAGCAAAGTGAGAAAGAAAAGAGGCAAAACCAATTCCCCTTGTTTGGTCACGTAGAAGAGGAAAAGATTGGGGGAGTAAAAAAAGAAATTCTTTGGGTGCAAATCCTCAATTACAAAAGAACAACTTTTGGTTTCTATGTAAAAGAAGAAGAAAACAAAAAAGAAAAACTCAAGGAAACCTAAAGTTAAAATTAATGGAGTAGATGGCATACCTTGGAATTGAATGAGTAAAATTACACTGACCAAGTCTGCAGCCTGATGTCTAAATATATAGGGAAACTCCTTTGAAAAAAAAAAATCAAAATCAAATCAAGATATAATTTTATTTAGATATCTGTAACAAAAAAATCTGGGCTAAAAAAAAAGAGGACGAATAGATATTTAAAAATTTTGTTCGGACGGATATTGAAAATTAATATATATTATAAAAGTCGACCGTTTTCGAGCCACCACGTTGATTCTGGCCCCACTTGATTTTAATTTTTTATTCTAACTCAAATAGATATTACAACTTTGTATCTTTTATTTTCCTTAATTATCTAATTCTCAATTTTATCTTTAAAACCATACTATCTATCTTTAATTTTATTTTTCCTTAAATAATTCTAGTAGGTAATTAAGTATAACCAAACACTTTTTTATCAAATCATGTGAAATTTAACCAAACGAGCACTTTGTTTTCTTTTTTACCTTATCTAACATTGTTGATTAATCTTTAGCTTAATTTACGTTTTTACAGTTTAAGTTACAATTAATTTATTATGTAATGTTCAACTGTGACTTTTGTTAATTAGTGTATACTTGTAATATCTTGATCGTAATTTAAACGAATTAGAAACTTAGAAGAGAAGGATGGAACAATGGAATTATCTATATTACAAATAATATAATTTATCTTATACAACGTCTATGTAAGAAATAAGGAAGTTACTTTGCATAATTCCCGGATAAACAAGAGATAATTACATGATTTATATACAATCAATCAATTCAATATATACATATATATATATATTATTTCAACCAATCAATCAATTCAATCTACTATAATTACAGTATAAAGCGGAACCCAAGTCTTTGTTAAAATTTGCGCCACGTCATCAATCCTGAATAAAATAATGATTTTATTTTTTGCATTGATTTTCAAAAAATAACTTATATATCTTCTTGATATCTTATCCAATTTCCTTATGTATACTTAATATCTTACTCAATTATATATCCTTATATGAATAAGGAAATTGAAGTGATTTTCTTTTATATTCCTTACAATTTTTTCTTATTAATTAGTATACATTTTTGTCATTATTGAATCTTGAAGAAGAGTGAAAAAATTTCACATATGTCAATATTATATTCATTAATTATATAAATTTGAATAGAACTATTTTAGAATTAAAATTGTATGAATAAAAGTACATATATAGATCAATAGGTTCGGACTTTGATCTATCGAATTTGGATTATAAGTTCCCGAGTTAAAATCGTATTCGTATCAAAATTCGATCTCAAATCGATTAATTCGGTTTTATATTTACATTACCCGTACATGGTACGGGGTTTGTACTAGTATGTACTATAAGTTAGCCGTTTTCGAGCCACCACGTTGATTCTGATCCCACACCATATTTTTTTACAAAAAAGATTTTTTTCACTTTATTATTTGATTTTACTTAAATAGATTTATCCTTATTAACTTAGATTATTTTCTATATTTACATGATTAACTATATTTTTACCCATTATAAATTTTTCTATCTTGATAACAAACCTTATTTTTAGTCCCATGACATAACATAGAGAAAGTATACAGACATATCTCTTTTCATAATATCAACTTATTTACAAATTAAGCCTACAATTTTCTCAAATTATATAAACACCTCTTATTTTCATATTACACACATACAAGCGGTCACTTTTTAACCCCCAAATTAATTTTGATCGTACCTCATATTTAAAAAATTATTTACATGATCAACTATACTTTTACCCATTATAAAGTTTTCTATCTTGATAACAAACCTTATTTTTAGTCCTATGACATAACATAGAGAAAGTATATACTCATATCTCTTTTAGTAATATCAACTTATTTACAAATTAAGCCCACAATTTTCTAAAATTATATAGACACCTCTTATTTTCATAATACACACATACAAGCGGTCACTTTTTAACCCCCAAATTAATTTTGATCATACCTCGTATTTAAAAAATAAATTTTTATTATTCACATTATATAAGTTTTTCCTATTGCATCTTCTTATCTATTAAGTGAAATATCAATTTATACTCTTATAATGAGATTTTACAAAAAAGATATATCTAAGAAAGTGTAAATATTATGTCTTCTATGTATTTTTATGGTTATATTAACAACAAAAACAACATCACTCCTTTTAGAAAAAAATATGTTCATATATCATAACTTATATTGTATTTTTCTATATCAATATTCACTTTTAATATATCTAATTTTAATTTTAATATCAAAAAGTCAAATAGTCGTGCATGGCACGACAAGTTAAGCTAGTTTTGTTTCAAAACCTAGGTTAATTTAAAACATGCACGGCTGCTTATGGATTTGGTTAACTTAATTGATGGGCTTGGTTAATTAATTAGGCCCAAATTGCGTCGTACGTAGCAAATGTGCAACGTGCAAAATTCAATCAAACTAGAATTCATGACCCGTGCTACGCACGGGTTTAAAAAATATTTTGAAGCTTTACTAATAAATTTTAATTAAAAAAATTGCATAAAATTGCATGAATGTGAAAAATGAACCAACGTATGATAATATAAAATAATAGATTACATTAAGTATAAAATAAATAAATGTTCCTTAAGTAATTAATTAATTGAAAATATAATTCACTTACGAGAGAAGCACTCATTATTTGCATCTACATGCAATTACGTACATATGAAAGATATAGAAAACTATAGAAAGCATATGAAAGATTAAAATAATATTGTTGGCTATTCAAAATATATTTATATACATGAAAACTATATAAGTTGAAAGAAAAAAATACCCATATTTTAAGATTTAGGGTATAAATATATTTTGTGATTTTCGTTAAAAAATACACGTTAATTTACAGTATTCACATATTTTGTGATTTACGTTAAAAAAATACACATTAAGAAAATATTCATATATAGACATAATACAACAAATACCTACAGAACACGTTTTTAAAAATATACATTTTTTATGATTTAGGGTATAAACATATTTTGTGATTTATGTTAAAAAAATAAATTATTGATTTATTTATATACTTGAATCATATATACAAATAATACAACAAATACTCACAAAATATGTTTAAAAAAATACACATATTTTATGATTTAGGGTATAAATATATTTTGTGATTTACGTTAAATATATACTCATATTTTATGATTTATGGTATTCACATATTTTGTAATTTACGTTAAAAAAATACACATTAAGAAAATCTACAAACAACACAAAAATGTTGTAAGAGAGGTTTGAACCCTAAAGTTTTTGGTAATTAGAGGAAGAGTTTACCACTATGATATTGTTGCTTTGATTATGATTGCATAATGTTTATTATATAGGGAAGATTGCAATGTAGACTGAATGAAGCATTTAATGCGGACCCACCTAACTTTTATATATATATATATATATATATATAGATTATCTTTTCAATCAAATTATAAAGAACACCTATGAATGACCAATATTTGTATGCATATGGAAGTGTTGATATGTCCGATATTTTATAATTCTGGTTTCATTGGAATAAATGTATATTAAATTATCTTGCTCACAATCTGTTAGGAGTTATAGATTTTGTACACAAAAATTGGCAATATGGACGTGAACATTGGCAAAGTTGGCAAAGTTTCTTTGGAATAAATGTATATTAAATTATGGTGAATAAACATCGGCAAAGTTGGCAAATCTCACGTACACAAAAATTACATAATATTATGTATAGGTAAGCTTTTAACATTTAATTTATGTTGTTTAGGTTATGTATTTAGTTATGCCATTTCATAATAGAGTTCAACTAACAATATGTACGTGAACATATGTACATTACCCGTTCCAATATGTATATGTAAGCTTTTGGCATTTAAACTGTAGGTAGTTATATATAGGTTTAAAAAAATATTTGAACAAAAATGTTGCTAGAGAGGATTGAACCCCAAACAATTTGGTAATTAGAGGAAGGCTTAACCACTGTGCTATTGTGGTTGGTTTGATTATTATTGCATAGTGTTTATTATATAGGGAAGATTGCAATCAATACTAAATAGAACAATTAATGAGGACACCACATAACTTTTATATATATATATATATAGATATAGATGTGCAACGTGCAACGTAGCAAATGGGCTTAACTAGCCTATGTTAATTCAATCAACATGCAACGTGGCAAGATGCAATTATATAAGCATGCATGTGTCAATGACAAGGATTTGCTTTTTTATAAAATTGACCCATCTATGTGAGATAATTGCAAGAATGACCCGATAGGGGATTAAAAAGCTCTATACTCTTTTGGGTTAGTGGTCAACTATAAGTTATATAGTAATGACCATAAATCAAATAAAAAAATAAAAAAAATCAAGAACTACATATAGATTTGATCCCTTTTGAAAGGGTACGTAGGAAATTCGACATAAATTAATTTGTTTGTCGAGTTCAATCACGATCCCAAATCAAATTTTTATGAAGAACTACGTAAAGACTTGACGCCCACAAAAGGGCTACGTAGGTAACTCGATCAAATATATCGGGCTCAGTCACATGTCCCAAATTAAATCCAATTAAAAAAATACGCACTAAAAATTTTGTGCACGCCAAATGCGAAGGATTAGACGACCCTTCCTAGAAGGTGTGTTTAATCTCATTCGCGTCACGCATATGATAATTGGACCGAGCCTAGGCAACTCTTCCTAGAAGGTGGGTCTGGTCTCGTTCCTCTGATGCGTGAAAATTCACACACACACTAAAAATACAAAATACATCGAACTACATGAGGCTTGATTCTCCTTAAGGAGATATGTAGGCAACCCATTAAAACATGGGTGCATCCCAAATCTTAAAACAAACCAAATCATTTGCATTTGTACGACTTTTAATCAAAAGGATAACAAGAAAGGGCCGAACTCAAATTTAAAAATTAAATAAAATATGTTTTGTATTTTTGTATATTTTTACTCAACAACCCCAAATAAGAAGATGAAGAGATATTAGGCCCTGAAGTGCCTTATTTAAGTGCAATAGGTGCATTAATGTATCTTGCTACAAATACTTGACCCGATATAACTTTTGCTGTAAATCTATTAGCAAGATATAGTTCGACACCAACAAAAAGGCATTGGAATGATGTCAAGCACATTCTACGTTATTTACGTGGAGCAAGTGGTATGGGGTTATATTTTCGAAGGTCCAAAGAAGGGCAAGTTGGTGGATTATTTGGCTGTAGTGATGCCGGTTATTTATCTGATCCACATAAAGCTATTTCACAAACAGGTTACTTATTCGTGTATGGTGGAGCAGCTATTTCATGGCGATCAACGAAGCAAACCTTAGTTGCTACTTCATCAAATCATACAGAGTTAATTTCCTTGTATGAAACGGGAAGAGAAAGTATATGGTTGAGATCGCTCATAAATCACATTCAAACATCCTGTGGATTGAAGTCAGATGATGGAAGTCGAACTGTTATATTTGAAGACAATGCAGCATGTATTGCTCAAGTTAGGGAAGGATATATCAAAAGTGATCGGGTCAAGCACATATCTCCAAAGTTCTTCTCGACTCATGACCTTCAAGTCAAAGGCGAAGTCTTCAAGCAATTTTATCCAAAGTAGGAATTTTATCCCGTCAAGTTAAGGCAAGTGGATGGTTCTCTTGCTCTTTTTAATTAAACGTGAATTTTCTTCTATTCCATTTAATATATATATATAGGGGGAGGTTTAGGTAAAACACCTGTTATGTGAAACGAGTGAATGAATGTAGTGTGTTAGATCAATAGAAATCAATGGCCATGATCTGGTGATTATATAATAAAGAATTGGCTGAAATTAATAAAAATAAAGTTGTCAGCCATGAAAGTAGGTAGCTTGATTCTAGCAATTTGTTAGATAAGAAAAAAACGGATGATAAAACACGGAAAAAAAAGATAGAAAATCCACCATAAAACAAAAAAAAACGGATCCATCACGTAGTTTTTATAGAATCCTCATCCAATTAAATCGAAATATTCAGTAGTTCTAATAACGAATTCAACGTCAGACTTTCAAGAATAGCAACTCGTATTTGATTGATCTTGGAATTTCTCTTATATCTCAATGGAGAAAGGTACGTTTATGCTATAATTCTATTTTGTGTGCCTAGTTGGAATTTCTATACATTAAACTGTCAATTTTCCAATTCGTAAAGTTTGTTGTTTGTTCTTCAACTCGAATTAGTATCGTCCATAGTATTCAAAAACCAGAACGTAATATTCGAAGTAGTTGCATTCAAAAACCACAACGTAATATTCAACTCGAATTGGTTCGTATTCGATAGATGGTATGATATATTCGAAGTAGTTGCATTCAAAAACCAGAACGTAATATTCGAACTATGTATATTGATATTCACAAAAAAATTCAAATTTTATACGATAGTAATATTCAAAGACATTGAGTTGATATTCTATGTAAGATATTGTATATTCGAAGTTGTTACATGCAATGACCATACAGTAATGTTCGAACTCTGTATAATGATATGCACATCACGGTACTTTCAAATTCAGATTATAATGAGATGGTTATGAAATAGTTTTGCCTGACGTCTATTTCTTTATGACAGTTGGTAGTAGCAAATGGATGGAGTATGTATTCAACAGTCTTTCAGATGACTCAGATGATGATACCGTAGCTCACGATGAGCAGAATTTAGATGAAGAGCATGTCGAATTTGTATATGGAACAGATTGCATCTTTGACCAAAAGGACATGAACATAAAAACATGGGTTCCACGTTATCCTGTAGATAAGAAGCCTTTCAAAGGGAGAATATTCGAATCTCTTGCAATTGGTGAAGAATTTTACCGCGAATATGCATCCGTTGTGGGCTTTGATGTTAGATCTAGTTCAAGCCACACGTTTGTACGTTCAAACGTAAGATCTTCGAAATATTTCCGCTCTACACGGGACGGATATAAGAATGAAGGCAATAGCAGCGGTAAGAGGGATAATACATCTGATAGGTGTGGTTGCAAAGCACGAATGGTCTTAAAATATCATAGCAATGGTTCTTATGTTGTTTAGACATTTGAGGAAGCACACACGCATGATATGATCCCGAATTATGCACATCATTTGCTTAAGAGAAACAGGAAGATGGAAATAGGCCATAAAAAATTCATGTTGAGTTGTGCTAAAGCAAACTTGGGCCCTGTAGTTTCACACAAGCTATTGAAGCAGATCGTTGGAGGTTATATCAACATGAGTGTCACATCAACTGACTTCAAAAATTATAAGAGGGATCTGATGGCAAGCATACTAGATGCTGATGCAGAGATGGTAATAAGAAAGTTAACTAGCAAAAGAGAGATGAATTGTGAGTACTACTTCGAATATACGGTCAACGATGCTCAACAGTTGACAAAATTGTTTTGGAGCGATCCGATTTCAAGAAGGAATTATGCAGCATTTGGACAAGTTGTGTCGTTTGATTCAACATATGGAACAAATAGGTACGATACTGTTTTTATATTCGAATTCGTATGTATGTATATTCTAGATTATGTTTACATAAATTCCATGTTAAATTCATTCATATTCGAGCGAGTATTGTAGGGTCTGCGTAGAAATTTATATATTCGAAACACGAATGATAAATATTCCGGAAAATGAATTGTAAAATTCAAAACACATTATTTGATATTCCAACATATATTTTATTCATAGATATATTTATTCTTGAATATGAAATTATGTATATTCTGAATTGTAACAACCCATATTCTAATAATATGATTTCATATTCCATTAGGTATTGCATGGTATTCGCTCCTTTCACGGGATTGGACAATCACAGAAAGAGCGTTACATTTGCGTGTGGTTTGCCCTCGAAAGAGGATATGGAGTCATACACATGGCTATTCGATCACTTCAAGAAAGCACTGTCTTCTGAACCAACAGTTCTGGTAACTGATCAAGATCCGGCCATGAAAATTGCAGTTGAAAATGTTTTTAGAAGCACGAGACATCGATTGTGCATGTGGCACATAATGGATAAGGTGTCTAAGAAGGTTGGAGCTTCCAAGCTTATGGAACCCGGCTATAGAAAAGCTTTAGGACAAGCTGTTTGGAACGATGGGATCAACCCCGAGCAGTTTGAGGAAAAATGGTCTGACTTTCTTGATAAATAGGATGAACGTAATAATTCGTGGTACAATGATATGTATAGTCTCCGAAGGTACTGGATCCTAGCATATTTTAGAGATATACTATTGGGTGTCTTGGTGCGAACAACGTCTATTTCAGAATCGCAGAATAGTTTTTTTGGTAAATATTCAAGCAAAAACTTCAGCTTAGTTGAGTTGTTCATGCATTTTGAGTCAGCAATGGAGAGGCAACGGCATATACAATTGAAAAATGATGTGGACTCAGATAATAGATCACATAACCTGAACACCCCTCTACCCATTGAGAAGCATGCTTCAGATGTGTACACCCTCAATGTGTTTTCTCAAATTCAAGATGAAATAAGTGATGCTTGCTTCTATTGCTCTGTAACTTCTCAAATAAGAGGTATGGTCGAATCTTGAATTCATCTATTATATTATCTGAACTCTTCTGACCATGATTTCGAATATTAATTGTGTGAAGAACAATTCATTCTATTTTTTAAGCTCTCTGAATATTGTTCATCCTGTGTAGAATATTATTAACTCAAAATCAGAATATTGTTTGTCCTGACTTGAATATGTGTTTTCAATTGTCGAATTTGTAATAACAATTTTCCGAATTTTTTTATAGGCGATTGTTTTATTGATTACGATATAAGGGAGGGTCTTGAGGAGTATCATGTCGAATATATGCTTAAAGATGGGTACACTGTATGTTCATGCAATATGTACAACAGGATTGGGCTTCCATGTAGTCATGCATTTGCCGCTTTCAAAGCATATGGATGTGACAAGATTCCAGATTCCATGATTCTAGGCCAATGGAGAAAAGGAGCAAACAGGGGAATGAATCACGACGGGTTGGATGCAATATTCAAGCAAAGTGTTCAAATGGAACAATCGCAATCTAAGCTCAGTCGTGTTTGGTCTGCTGTACATGCATGTATTGGGCTTGCAGACGGCAACGACCAAAGGTTAGATGTTATGTTGATGAAATTAAATGAAATGAAGTCTGAATTCGAGAAGAGTGATGTCGAGAAAGGTATCACAAGAACAATTAGAGATGATACCGAATCCTTTGCCGGGATACCAATTCCTACTACAATCAATGTTAGGCCACCAGAAAAGGCCATGAACAAAGGGAGTGGTAAGCCAGGGAGTATTAGAGGAGGAAAGGAGATATCAATTGATGCACAGAACAAAAATGCCAATAAGGGAAAGAGGAAGTGCAAAAAGTGTGGACTATCCACTGGACACAACAATAGGAATTGCGACAAGTTCACCAAGAACTAATCACAAGTGTTTTTTTACTTCTAGTATGCTTTTGAATTTATAGTTATTATGACTGAATGTTTTGAATTACATTTTAGAATTTAGTGGATTGTGATTTGAACACGAATTTTTATCTATGATATTGAAATTCCATAGTTGACATAATATATTCCTAACCGTTTTGGTGAAGTTCATAAGTCGACACATCATATTCAAATGAGATTCATTAATATTTTGGTTCACTATGAACAATATTTTTTCGGTTGAATACCAGCCATGTGAAAGACAATATGTGAAATACGTTCTTACATATATCCTCGAATTAAAAACAATAATCCAAGAATAATGTACAATTATAGCACTCAACAATTCCAACAAAATTAAAAAGAATTCTCTAGCCGTATTACGTCAACAATTATTTGTTCTTTTATGTTTCATTGTGAAGTATGAATGTTCCAATTGAAGTGAGTATATTTCGAACGATTTAAAACAAGTATTTGTACTATTTTAATCTTTTATGTTTATATTCCATAGTTGACATAGTATATTCCAACGAGACCTCCTGAAATTCAATAAGCGATAAATCATATTTAACAAGTGATGTATGTTCAACGAATACAGAAACAAATTCAATTAGATAAATACTAACGTTCCAAATATTTTCTGCAAATTTCAGTATGCAACTATTGTCTGAAAAACTCTAATATGAAAAAAAATGCAACAAATGATATTGAAAAAGTGAAATGGACAAATACTAAAACTCCATATATTTAATGTAAAAAATCTATATGTAACTAAGTATGACTTGCAACTCTCCTGGATATCATCCTCTTCAAGTTTTCACACCTCTCATTGAATGGAGACCCCAAGATAGCGTATAGATACTTAATGCGGAGGGATAATATGCTCTTCTTTGACTTGGCTTTGAAACCACACTCCCAAGTGTTTTTGGCTTGCGACTTGTACGTCTCTAAATGACGCATTAAGTATACACCACAATCAACCTTATTTTCGTTGTCCCGCCATGGCATGTTCAGAACCGTCGGTCTCTTGTTCCGAAACCGATCACATCTTTTCGCACAAACAACGGACCCCATGTATCGAAAGAATAACTTGCTCTACATAATCAAATAATAATTTAGATTAGAATAATCCATTAAACTACATTTGAATATACGTATTCGTTTCATGAATATTATATGTACACATGTGAATATAATAGATATGGAATCTGAATGTAACAATGCTTTCTAATTGAAATAACGAAATTTCAACAATGCTTATGGATACAAATATAAATTAAGGTTAGTGATCATCATTACCAGTGAATGGACAATTTCTCCATATTTTCCTTCAGGGTCTTCCTCGCCCTCAGATGAGTTATCGATTATTTCAATTGTTCCCTTTATAAAGTTGAAGCAGACTGCATAGAAATGTGAATGTGCAAGGATAGGGAAAAAAATCTGCATGTATCAAAGATGTCAATAATTGGAATATAATGTGTAATGATTGAAATACCCCTACAATTTCGAATCAACAAGTTTACGGCATTGAAATATAACTCACCAGGTCAGCATCAGATGTTGATGTATCTCGCACGGAGGAAACCACAAGATCCATTTCCTCTCTAAATTTTTTCCAAGCTTGAGCATCAGTCCGATCCGAGTCTTTAATAACGGTCCCAATCTGCACCGAGTGTCGTGATTGACCAACGAACAATTAATATGTTACTAACGACATAACAATAATTGATTGACATAACATTAAGAACATACCGATGTAGACGCATTAATAAACAAACGTTTTGGAGAGTCTGACGAACGGAGCTCATCCTCGACCCCGTTCAGGTATACACACCACATGTCAATAATGTTGATCGATATGTATCGATCTTCTCCAAGGGTCTTGCAATCACTTGATGTCAACATTCGTCCTTTGTGACTGAACAACATGACACTACATCAATATAAAACTAAGGTTAATATGTCATAATAAAATTGGAAGCATATGATCGACACCCTGTTTGATATATTCAGATAAATAATGTATACATTCAAGTAGGGCCATTCGATATTCAAAACATCTGATATCATATTCAACTATATATTCGATGTTTGCTATATTCGGAGACATATTCTCTATATTCAGATATGGACATATGAAATTCAAAAACATTACATTCAGATATGTTATAGAACGATAGGTGATGATTAATGTACGTACTTGTCTACCGGTATATTGACGACAAATGAGTAAAATGTCTTCTCCTCTTTTGTTAACGTTGTTTGAGACCTAATCTCCCTAAGTACAAACGGACTTCTTTTCGACGGCGGAAGCTTAGAATCTCTCCTTTTGTTCACCATCGTATCCACCAATGGTGTCTTTAAATCTACCTCTTTCTCATCTGATAGCGTAACCTGATGAATTCCGGATACAAAACCATGAATATGGTAAAATCACAATTGAATATACGAAATTAATAAAATAAACAAATGTCTATATATATTATCGGACTCGAATCCTGGCATATATTTTCTTTTTTTTTTCGAATATTTAAAATGAATATGATTATTGTTTGAATATACCAAAACGCAATTGAAAACACAATTGAATATACAAAACCATGAATTTGATTACTGTTTTTTCTTCTGAATATTAACAACGGAATTCAGAATATCTGGACATGAGTACAGAATATTACCAGAATTAAAGTACACTATTACAGATATTACTTAACAACGAAATATTACAAGAATATTACCGAATATTAACAACGGAGTTCAGAATATCTGGAAACGAATACATATTACTTAACCGGGTTACAAATACGTCTTTCGAACAAATTCTATCTAAGCCAATGTGTTGAATTTGTTAACTTTACAAAAGTATCTCCTGAAAATTCACCAAGCCGACAAAATTGGAGATAATATATGTTATATAGCCAAAATAATACATCAGACTACTACAACAACACACCACGATACGATGCAATCCTACTACTTCTCATAGAACTCACCATAGGTGGAGTCGTCTTTTTCTTTTTCACATCTTGGCGTTGCTCCAGAGCTTGAGGATCATTAACCACCGCATCCTCGATGAGTATTGGTGGCTCGGGTTCCTTGTTCTTACAAGATTGGAGGGCCATTACAATGTTGTGCACCAATGGAACTTGATTATCAACCTATTCATACGATATAATTATGCATTAAATTATAAACTATTCAATAAAAAATGTTAACGATAACTAATACTCACATCAGACTCAGAGCTCGGGTTACTTGACCTCTCGATACCAACTATATCAGCCTCCTTATGCAAGCATTCCGTTGCAATATTCTGGAAAATTTCAATTATACAAACATATCAACTACCTATGTTTAAATATTCATATTAACTGCATATATATGCACTATAATTTGAACTTATTAATTAAAATGCAGAATTTACTACAACTCATGCACATAATCCATGTTATTCAGAATTTTTTTATTACCACAATCGATTCTAACTCGACTTCAGGGTTATCCATGAGGTGTTGCTCTTCATCATCAGCCCTATTCTGCAAAATAAAAGTGATACATTGTTAATATTGCAACTATTAATACAAATTATTAACAAAACAAGTCAACATATGACCGTTCATACCTCATCAGCATCATTCAATTGTACAAAATCATTTTCTGCGTTGACTGGTGGGTGCTCCTCTGAATCCAGCAGTCCATGCACATTACTACTACTTGGCTGAATTGAGGGAGTCAGCACGAACAAGTTATCAACGTCAGGCCAGCCATTTTTTCTTATATTGTTCACCCGCTTCATAGCTTCCTCAAACTGGTCCATGACCATATTCAGCTCTTCATCTGTCCACATTGGGTCTACAACTTGTGAGACACACCTCAAATCCCCACCAATTGTTTCGCCTTCATCCTAAGATTCAGGAAGGTAAAAATATTATATACTACAACAAGATATCATTGCAAATTACTTGATATTTGTATCATTACCTGGATGAGGACATCATTCTTTGATCCAAGTAGAGATCTCGCAGATTGCACTAAAGCTTTCGAAATGTCGTTAGTTTTCCATTCAGCAGGTGCGTTTTTAGCGTTGTCTGCGACACGGATTATGATTTTAGCCAACTTTCGGAGGTCCTTGCCCATAACAACATTGAAATCCTGGATTCAAACGATAAAATAGTTATTAGCTAAACTAAATGTACAAGTACTAAGATCGACATATGTGCATGTACTAAGATTCATATATTCAAAATCCAACATTGAAAATTCAAACTATATGCACCTAAAAACGACTACTCATCCAACATCATAAATAATCTAACCTATATTTAACAGCAAACATATACAATTTATAAAGTATAACCGTTATCTGAAGGTATTTTAAACAAGTTGATTCATGAGAAAAGATAAAACATGAAAGCACCTCTAAAGTCCTTATCGGATGAGCTGCAGTGCTTGTTGATTTCTTCTTTGCAACATGATCTTGATGCCCGTTTCTGATATTGTCATCTTCCCTTTTTTCCACCCTACCCTTACCGAACCCACCACTGCCAATCTCAACAAGTTCTCTTTGCGATACCAGCTCCGATGTCCATCCAATAAAATATGGAGATTGCCTCTTAACATCACGACGTCGGAAGTTTACTACACGATCCAGGTAAATAAACTGTAACAAAGAAATAACACAAGACCAATCATGTTACATAATACCAACAAAATCGACATTCAAAACTGAAAGGAACTTACCACTAAGAGATATATAGGACCAGTGAATGCAGACGTATTGTTTGACATCCATTTCAGCTTCGCATCATTAAGACATCGAATGACGAAGCCACACCAGTCATACTCCTTTATATTCTTCATCTCCGTTCGATTCATTATGAGATTTTGGTTTGCTGCGCCGCTTTGATGTGGTTCAAAGACACAACTGTACACCAAAATGATGAAATCTTGGAGGAACTGATATATATCATTTGTCGCCTTCATTGCCTCACATATATGCTGAGGTCTGATCATCAATTGGTCACCTTCTTTACCAATGTGGTTTCTCCACTCATCAGCAATGTCCTTGTTTTCGGAAGGAACAATCCTCTCCACTATTTTGTCACCACGAGGAAGGCGAAAACATTGTTCAACATCTTCTTCCAACACATCAATCACCTCGCCATATTCCATTTCAATCACTCCTCTCCGAGGCTCATAATTAGTGACCAACCAATGAGCAAGTTTCCTGAAAAAATAAAGAGTAATAAGTCAATAAGATATCCAATAGTATGACTACAAATTCAAATATGATGATTATGGATTAATGGGATGAGCTAAATACATTCTTCCATATACAATATCTAGAAGCAAACATTTCGAAAATGATGTTCCATAAACATGTACATATATTCAAACTCGAATTGCTAAAATTCGTACAGATATTCTTTCAGTTTTAATATTCAGAAATAAACTTGAAAAATTCATGAAGTACTAGAAATATGGACATATATTCAGAATTGCATGTATAAAATTCCAAAGATACTATACATTCTTCCATATACAATATCTAGAAGCAAACATGAGAAATTCATGATGTTCCATAATTATGTACATATATTCAAAATCGAATTGCTAAAATTCATACAGGATATTCTTTCAATTTTAATATTCAGAAATAAACCTAGAAAGTTCATGAAGTTCTGAAAATATGGACATATATTCAGAATCGAATGTATAAAATTCAAAGGATACTATTACATATTCAATAGTCAGAATTAAGCATAAAAATTTCATCATTAATTGCACACAAATAAAATTGCTTATCTTTAAAAATATGATATGAACGAAACATTCAAAAATAAAATTGACAATTTCATGAAGAGATGCAGCCAGATTATTTACAGTTGCAATTGATTTTTTCATAAACTTACTTTGGAACCTCAATTTTGGGAATTTTGAGGAAGCAACCAAATCCAATCTTCTTTATAGCCGCTTTTTTGGAATCATTCAATTCAGCTATAACTTCAAGCAACAAATCCGTTCTGCTCCTGGTAGAAATACTTTGATATTCAACCCTAACTCTCACCTTAGACTTGGGCAATTCCTTTGGGTCTAACTTCAGCTTTGATTTCTTCATCTTTTGAACATCCTTATCGGCTTCTTGTCCCTTCACTGGTGTCGTTGTTGTTTTGGCACCTTCCTAATAGTTTCAGTATTGGTTCCATCCACAAAATCGTCATCAATCACTTCTGGCCCTTTGCTATTTTCTGAAGAAAAAAACGTTGAATTGAAATTTAAATTTGTACACATGTTATCACAGCTCAACAACAACATAACAAATACTGAATACTCGTACCCTTTTTGTTTTCTATATTCTTTGGTCTCTTGTCGCGATGAGGGGTCGACTCCTTATCACTGATTGCATATTCCAATTGAACATAAACATCATCATCTCGCGATGAGGGGGGCAGGGGAGGGGTCGAAGAGCTTGCGGAAGGAGGGGGCCCATGGGAGTTGGGTTTGGATTAAGAAGGGCGGTACACGGCGTAGAGGATGGCGGCGGTGAGGGCGGCGAGGACCAGGAGGATGACGATGAGGAGGGCGGAGAAGAGGAGGCATGGGCAGCAGAGGCCGCACCGGCGCCGGTGTTGGGGGTGGTGCAAGTTGGCAAATGACAGTTTGGCATCGAAATTCCTTGAAAGTTCTCCCTCTGCCCCTCACACTCTCCATAGTTGTGTGGAAGAAGAAGAAGAAGAAGAAGAAGAAAAAGATGAGCTCTGACAAGTTTCATCCCACATGGGCAACGAAGGC